>QNQO01001612.1:0-243258 GCA_003290165.1 Berberis thunbergii
GAAGCGTGCGACACTGTACTACTGAGAATCCTTGATAACTAAGGATGTGTAAGTTTTTTTTTTCCATGGAAGACCATAAAAACAGTGGGTACAAGAGGAGTAAGCGAGAAAAAGTCAAGATGTTGAAGATAGCTATGTTTCATGAGTTTTCCATGGAGAAACTGAGCCCCCCCCCCCCTTCCCAAAAAAAAAAAAAACCTAGAAAAATATTTCCTCCCCATTTTGGGTTGAGTGAAGAGATATGTGGTGGAATATCACAAATTTTATGCTCACTCCACCTTTCTCTCCTCTCTTCCACCAATTTTCAACAGGTTCATGGTTTTCCATCATCATCCAAGCCCATTCCCGAGACTCTCGGGGGTTCATGGTTTTCCATGGAAAAAGAAAAATCAAACTCACCCTAAAGATTAAAAAAAACCCTTTGTGTGAAATTTTTTTTTTTAAGCAAGCAGGGGTTTGAAGGATCTCCAAACCTTTATATCAATAAAAAGTGATGAACCAAATACAATCGCTCATTCTCTAGTAAAAACTGAAAGGTTACATTTTCATTTCCTCAAATAAAGATCAAAGGGAACCAATCCAGCAAGAGTGTTATACATATGATATAGGACGAGTTGTGTCAGTGTGTCAGTGCAAGGCATGGATATTGGGTGTAGGACTTTTTTTTTAATATAAAAACATGAAGTTTCTTGATACAAGCCCTTTTTCAATTAAAATAAAAATAGAATTTTCTAAATACAGCTAAAAGTAAACCTCACTAGAGCCTATGCATATCCATCACAATGCTATAATATGGTTATTGACACAAATGAATTATCTATAATATATGTGTGAGTGTGTCTATAAGAATATATATATATATAATAAAATTAAAAGGTGTGTCACTCATCTAACCTCGGGAAGAAACGCGAGCTGTGCCTTGGTTTGTCAGTGCTTGCTTACTCTGGACAGAGAGATCAGTGACCATTTTGGCAGCTTGAGACATGGTAGCATCGTCTAATGCAACAGGATTGCCTGCCAGCCAAAAGAGGGTCCTTGTTATATAGGTAAAGATTTTTTCAGACTACCATATATGATGTGTCACTCCGCTAACCTTTGCAATAACTACCAAGTGACACATAGATCAGTAATGCTAAAAATATCTTTAACTTGAGCAGCAATAGCAATATCAAGGGGTCTCGGGGCTGGAATTATTTTTTTCTTTTTATTTTATTATTTTAAAACATCATGATCTATGGGTGTGCGAAAAACTGAATAAACCGACTGAATCAGTTTTTCGTCATTGAAATAGTCGGTTCGGATTGTCATCGACCACCATTGGTTCGATCTTCGATTTGACATTTGAAAACCGCAAATAAGCAATCTGAATCAAAATTAAACTTACAAATATATTGAGGTGATGAGGTATTTGTTGGTTCGGTTTTACCTCAGTTGGGTTCAGTTAAGAAAATACCAAAACAGATACAGTTTAGTTTTGTCAGTTTATAATCAAAATTGATTTGAACCAAATATGCACACCCCTACCATGAAGTGTCCAACAGGATGGCATGTTCGCCACCCCCCCCCCCCCCCCCCCCCCCCCACCAAAATACCCGTAACAGTAGTTCAGCATCAACGTCGATGTCCAAGACCTCCATAAGCAAGCACACCATTCATCCAAACCATCCACGTAGTTGTCCCCTTGGAATGACTCCAGGCTGCAAGGCCCCCATGCCCGCCTCTTTGGATCTTGAAAGCATAGCATCAGCCAAAGAATCCTTCTCGATCAGTTGATAGATGGGCCCTCTCTTCCCTTGCATCTTAATACCATAACTTTGGCCCCCTAGAGAAAAGATTGTGTTGTATCCTCGCCCTTTTGATTGTAGTTGATGACAAGCTGTCCTTTGCCACCATTTCATTAACAATCGGATCCTTGACATCAGGCTGGCAGCCCCCTTTTGTCCCATAACAATTTTATTGACAGCAACATCAAAAGGATAACTAAAAGATTTTGCTGAAACTAAATTTTGCTCTCAGACATCATATTGTCCATACTAATCACCATCCTTACTAGTCACCAAATCAGGTCCCCTTCAACTATGTCTTTCATTTTCTTGTTGCCCTCCAAAATGTCCCGAGATACGCCATCCTCGATAGGCCGATCACCACCATACATTCCGGGGTCAGATTGATGAGTTTCACTTCCTTCATCTTCCTTGTTGAAACCACCCCACCCAGAGTTGATCTCATATCTGGCGGATGGCTCACTTGTACTTGACTACCTCTACTAGAACTACAGTCTATTTTCGGGTGAGCTTTTGAAAACGTTGTGAGATCGAACTCGTGTTCCGGGAACAAAAACAAAAAAATTAGTTGTTTGCAACTTGAGTCCTTTTATGAACCGCTTGCTTTGAGAATGAAAGCTATATATATATATGCGTACCGCAAGGAGAATTTTCTACGATGCGAAAGGATTGTATAATAATTTATTGAGATCTCGATTGGCAACCCACCGACTTCTGACAGCGGAACCAAAACAATGCCACAACACAATAGCTTGCAAGAAACCCTTTTTTAGCCCCTCCCTCATGAGGGCGATAAGACTTGAGAGAGGGAGCCCAAGGAGCACAGTGCACCTACTTCTTATATCATACTATATTCTTTCCATCCGGTTAAAGAAACATAATGGAACCGATAGCTCGATCAAGAGAAAGAAAAGTAAGGACTCGCTTTTTGCATATGCAGCTAAAACTTTTCTCGAGATATCATCCAAAATGTTGGGATCGTTGCGGGGCATCAAAAAGTTGTTCCCTCGGTGTGAAACCAGTTGGTTCCGTAGTTTGAGAATTTTGCTGATCCTTCCATGAAGATTGCTTGGTTTGATTCTACCTACAAATCTACAATTCATGTGAAGCCTCTCCAAATACCTTCCCTTCTCGTAGCTTTTACTCAGTTATCTGCCTCATCATTGGAATCCCCTAAGATCCAACAGCTATACTCGTCAATAGGGATGACAGGAATCGGCAACTCAGGTTGTAAGACCACCCCCAAATGATTTAACTCCTCTACCCATTTTGTCACGAGGAAACCAAGGCGAATAACAGTAGTTCTAGTTAGGTCCCACTACCATAGATTGTCGCACGGCTGAGTGAATACCATGCTAGATAGCTTATTCCTCCCCCCCCCCCCCACACACACACACACAAAAGAACTCTCCTTCGTATTACAGTTGCTCGAATATGTAGTCAATGTTTCATCATCGCCATCATTTGAGTAATGACTCTGAATTGAACCCAACACAAATTGTTTCCTACACACACAATCAATGTGTTACCAAATGGAACCGTAGGAACCGAACTGTTATAAACGATTCGAGTTAGGTTCGGTTCCAACGTTCAAAATAGAGGAACCGATCCGAATCGGAACCGTTAAAATTTTAAACAGTTCGAGTTAGGTTACTCAAAATTTGGAACCGAACCGTGCCCACCCCTATTTATGAGTATTAATTATTAATGTGTAATGAATTGTACAGATATTGTATATCATATCAATATTAGATTTATGTGTAATAATTGTGTGTTGAACTATATACATCACATCTTATAGCAATAATAAAGAAGTTCATGCTAGTAAATTCATGCAAGATATACCTATATCATCATCACCATCATCAAAGCCCCTTCTCGATACTCTCATGATCGGCTACATGTATTTTGGTTCTCCAAGCAATGCGGTCATCACACATATCCTCGCCTAATCCAGGCTCAAGGATGTCTTCCTTCACCGCCTTCATCCAAGTTTTAAAGGTCGTCCCCGTCGTCTACACCCTCCACTAACTTGTCAATCTGGACATTTTCTAATTGCCTCGGGTTGGTCTCCTCCGCACATGACCAAACCACATTGAACGCCTTTCTCTAATATTGTCTTCTATGGGCGTTGCTCCTAAGTATCTCCTAATTCTTTTATTTATAATTATATCCTTACGGGTTTTACTACACATCCATCTTAACATGCGTATTTCTATCTTAACATGTGTATTTCTGTTACCGCATCCTGCATATGTTGTCCTCAGTAGCCCAACATTCTGAACCGTAGAGCATGGCTAATCGAACAATTGTCTTATAGCGTTTCCCTTTTAACCTTGCAGGCATCCTTCCATCGGATAATACTCATGACGTCATTCTCCATTTCGTCCAACCAACTTTAATCTTATGGTCTACATCTCTCTAATAGCCTCATTCTTTTGATTAGATTTCTAGATATCGAAAAACCTCACACTCTAGAACCTTCACACTTTCGATCTCAATTGAATTACTCCTCCCTCTTGATCCACAATTAAAGTTGCACACTAGATATTTTGTCTTCGGACGACTAATTCTAAAACCCTTACCATCTAATGCCTCCCGCCACCTATCTAATTTCTAACCTAAACCTTCACTAGTCTCATCAGTTAAGACAATATCAGATGCAAACAATATGCACCAAGGTACATTTTTTTGAAAATGTCTAGTCAACTCATCCATGACTAAAGCAAAGAGGTATGGACTTAAGGTAAACCCTTGATGTGTCTTACTGATACTGGGAATTCACTGGACATCCACCTATTGAGTGAGCACTTGTTACAACGCCTTCATACATATCCTTAATGATATCGACATAAAATTGAGACACTTTCTTCCTTCCAAGCATCTAGCAAATTTACTCCCTGGGGATTCTATCATAGGCTTTCTCCAAATCAATAAAAACTATATGCAAACTCTTACGTTCCTCTCGATATTTTTCTATAATTTGCCAAGCAAAAAGATGGCCTTCGTAGTAGACCCACCACGCATAAATCCAAACTGATTCTCCGAAACAGTGGTTAAACTCCCAAGTCTTCGCTCTAAAATCCTCTGCCAAAGTTTCATTGTACGACTCATACGCTTTTTTCCTCTATAGTTCGAGCAGTTCTGAATATCCCTCTTATTCTTATAAATTGGTACCACAATGTTGTACCTTCACGAATGTGGCATTTATCTAGTTTTCAAAATCCTATTAAAGAGCCTAGTTAGCCATTGAATCTCACTTCTCCAAGACATTTCCACGCTTCAATTGGTATATCATCCGGTCCAACTGTCTTCCCTAACTTTGTTCTTTTCAAAGCTTTTCTTACTTCTTAGGATAAAAGTTTTCAAAGGAACCCATTTACCTTTCCATATGACCATGTGCTTTAAAGGAAATCAAAGCATCTTTATAGGACACACACCTTATAACCCCATTTTACTCTAATAAACCCTTTCTTCCTTCATTTACAATTGCTTGAGGAATCTAAGGCTGAAACTTGCCCAAAGCAAGGGGAGGAAGAAAGCATGTGAGGATTTGATAAAGGTGAGGAAAACTTTTGGTAAAGATTTCATTGAAGAAAAAGAAAATAAAAGAAAGAAAAATTCAATAACACGAGGTGGAAAATGGCAGCGATACATGAAAATATTGAAAATGGACAGGGATTTTTTTTTCTTTTTTTGGTTATCAATTGGTAATAATTTATACAATCATTTTATACTTTTCATATATTTTTATGAAGTTGTGACTCAAGCGATGACTAGTCTATGTTATAAAATTCACATTTTACGTATCATTATGTGAGATTGCAAATCGACTTTATTGTATGGACACTATGAAGAATGTGATTTTCATGGGTTAGGGATTATATTTCAGGAGGTCTTCGTAAAATAGCATATATAGGAGATGAATAAAATGTTCTTATTATTTAAAACTCGACAATGAATCTACGACTCATTATTCAATTCATCGTGTTCAATATTCGAACCACGTTTCAACAAGATTAGTGTGGAAGACGGGCATCTTCTAGCATTTGAGAATTTGCAGAGAAATTGAAAGGTCAGGATAAGGATTTTGGAAGATTACAAACTGAGGAGTTGAGCTAAGGATTTGGGAAGTTTGGGGATGGATAGGTGTTTACTGCAAACAATCTCCATATGCTGCACCTTCGCTTATAGGAAAGTTGAGCTATTCTTTGTTTCTGTTTTTACCTATTGCAACTTTCCAGCTACGACATATGGTGCACCTTCACAGAAACACTTACGCAAGGAATAATGTTGGTACTTTTAGTGCATCTAGAAAGGAGGAGTGAAGCTCAGCCTTCCCTCCATGATTCATTAGTGAAGGAGAGCAAAGCAAAGAGAGAAGAGGCAGAGTTACGAGATGCTTGGACAGTCAACAACAAGCTGGGAAATGGCATGAACAGATTTTGGGAGGAGCAACAAAGGCAAATATGTGTTAAATTTTCATTTGGACTAATGCATAGTATTTCATACAAACAAAGTACCTAAAAACCAAAGAGAATTGCTAGGTACCGCCTAGCCAACCTGGATGCCCAAGGTGCCCCCTGTCACCTCCCCTAGCGCCAGAGATTAAATAGCCTACGGCATGACTAGATTTTGAAAGACTTTTTCATCCTACCGAGGCATCCAACATATATATATATATATATAAAGACAGAAAAGGAAACTAACAAGTAAGCATTAAGGGAAGTAGAGCATCATGTATGTACCTGAATTATCTGGTGCAAAGGTTCTTTGGACAGAATTACTGTGTGGAGAGACCATATGAGGATTGGCTAGTATGCTTCTCGTACCATACATATAAGCTTGCTGTAGGTGGTTGGGAAAAGATCCATGTTGAATTCCCATATGATTACTAGCCGCCGGTGCTACCCTGGATAGTCTTGCTTGCTCATTAGCTCGCAAACCAACTGGAATGCTATTAAAGGGAGTTGGAGCCACTCCTAGAGGTCTCTGAACACCGCTATTAGGATACATATTTGCAGAACCTACATTTCTGTTACCTCCAGTTCCTAAGGCCCTACCACTTGGCATGGGTAGATATTGCACAGTAGCTGGTGGTGTTTGGGAGATACCGAATTGGTTTGGATTGGCCCCATCATTGGTATGAGCAATAGTTTGATTGCTATTGTTAGACAAAAATCGATCAGCCACATTACCACCAAGACTCAAGAAGTTTCCATCAGGTTGTGGCGTGTGGAAGTTGTATAATTGACTGACAACAGGCCATCCAGTAACCCCTCCACCAAGTGCATGAAATGGAAAATGGGCAGCTGAATTACCTCCAAACCCAAGGTTCAAAAAGTTGTTTTCAATTTGTTCAGTACAAGGGGCAACACCTGTTTGATTTTCCCTTCTCATGGTATTGTTACCAACCATTGATCTCTTATGATATTGTGATTGGAATAATTCAGGCTTGTCAGATTCAGCACTTACAAGATTTCTTTCATTCTGTAGCCCTAAAGTTTCATCTAATGAGAGTGAATTGGATCTGAGATCAGAAGCAACCACTGCTTTATTCTGACTGTTCGCTCCAACTCCAGCGGCTACATTACCTCGGGTAGTCATAGAGCTTCTGTTAACCCCTGATGCCTGCAAGTTAAATAACAAGTTGGCAGAACTCATATCATTAGTACTACTGGCTGTGACACCATGAATTTGTCGCATAGGAGCTGCTCCACCCTGACTGTTCGCCCGAAGTCCAGCAGCCATGTTACCTCGGACATTTATAGGCCCGCTATTCATCTGCAGGCTCTTGGAGTTATTGGATCGGATAAGAGAATTTTTGACATTAGGATTATTGGATGCACCATGGACCAGTGAAGTACCAGCTGGAGCTCCCCCCTGACTGATTGCTCGAATTCCAGAAGCTGTTTTATTTCCAATATTAACAGAGCTTCAGTTAATAAGCGGCTACAAAATTTATTAAATGAAGGAGAAAATTTTATGCCATCATTATTAGCATTAACCATAACACCATGGACATGAGACTCACCAATACCTGCCCCCTGCTGACTGTTTTGTCTAACTCCAGCAGCTGAATTACCACCACTACTGATACAGCTGTCGAGAACCTGTGGCCTCTGGAAGTTACTGAACTGGTTAGCAACAACATCATGCACCTTATGACTGTAGGCTTGTGAAGTGTCAGGTTTTGTATCAAACTGATTATTCAATTGAACCCCAGCTGCTGCATTGCTTCCCATATTTATGAAGTCATGTTCAACGAGTGGGTCATTGAAGTCATTCAGCAAGGCAGCAATGCTCATAGAATCATCATCATCATTAACCGCAAAACCATGAATATGTGATTGATTGGATGCTCTTCCACCGATCTGTGAGCTATTAACACTGTCGAATAAGGAGGCAGCACTCACAGTGTTATGATTATCGACTGTCATTGCGTGAGCATGAGACGAAACTTCTCCTTCCATGTTTCCTAAGAAATTTGTTACTGTAGGCATGCCATTTGTGCAATTAATGTGAGCACCCTGCTTGTTTCTAACTTCACCTGATGAATCACTGGAACTGATTGTAATTATAGGTTGGGTTTGGTGATGCTTAGACTCATTCTGCTGCATTACTCCAGGTGGGTTCTCCATATAACTGGAAGCATCATTCTCCCTCGAAGAATTCATTCCGGACATATAGGAGTTGCTCCACGAAATTCTTTCTCTAGCAAAAGATTGATAGATAATGAAACCGTTCTGATACGTCTGATGACTTCAAGCTACTTCCTGTTAGCTGTTGATCTGCAGCAATTTTGAACGCATAGCAATTCAGCAATTTTGACACACGGATTAAAGTATTAGCAACTCCAGTAATCCTCAACCTAAATACATTTTGTTGATATATAGGAAGAGATTTATAAGCCTTCTTGCAAAAGTTTTTAACAAAACTCCATCGAACCATATAGAAGTTTAGCGATTCATTGATCTTTTGTAAGGTTATCAACTTATGATATAAAAACTTAAAGATGAGCCTAAATCTGATTATTTATGATGAGGAATTTGTGTTCACGGATATGAAAAAATGTATACATCACTGATAATACTACAGCTATCACCCCATCTCTACATTTCTGACCACATCAGAAACCGATATCAAATACCTTTTGAACTGCTTATTTCATATTTGGTTTGGTTGGTCTTGGTGATGATAAAAAGAGGAACCTTTTGGGAGGATGATCTTCATGGTGCCATGGAGATCATCATCATAAAAATCAGTCCTTGACTCGCTTACATGAGGATCTGTGAACCAGTGTTATCAAAAAACACGGTCTTTGAATGTATGTTCAATCAGAGATGGCTCGGCAGAAAATAAATTAAGAAATAACCCACCAACTTAGGATGAATTAAATTTCAATACATAGGTGAAATTCTTCCCCAAAAAAAGTATTGCAAATGACCAATTTTCCACTGAACTAGCTGCCAAGTCAGCTTAACGAATAATCATTCTAACATCTGCTTAACGAATAATCATTCTAACATTTATAATATTTAGAACAAGCATGATTATAACTCCTTTTTCTAATTGCGGTATATATATATATGCCTAAACCCTAGAATATTATATGTTCCATAATATGCTCCCTAAACTTTCAAGAATGAAACTGAGGAAAGGGGTTATTTCTCGAATTTGATATAGAACTCAACAAAATGATAAGGAATCTAGATCTAAAGAGAGATCCAAGTAAGGCAAATATAATTCTCAACGAATCTGACTGTCAGGACCTCCAGCCAGATTTCAAGTGAAGTTCTACACTCTCTTCACACAACGATACAGAAATTATCCTTCTTAAGGGTCTCATTCATCAACAAAGAAATTGACGCAAACAAAAACTCCCAGTGAACTAGCTCTCACAAATCATTTAATATCAAGCTCCTCCCCTTCATCTTTCCTTCAAATAGCATCGACCTACAAGTCCAGATAAAGGAATTCTTCCAATGTGGGTAATACTTTGAACAAACTCATAATACTTCATTTGCGATGAACCAATCTAATCCGATACTAAAATCGAAATGACTGCATATAAACAAATTTCCCCCAAACACATACCATTTTTTCCACTTTTACTAACCCCTAAATTTGCCTTTCTTCAAGACTTCAACCCTAAGAAAACCACAAACACCCAAGATTTTCAATCATCAACCGAAACGAGAAAGGTGCTTTTCTCGCATCTAGCAACAGAATCAAGCAAATAAAAAAGCATATAGAAACATCAATACTGTAAAAACATAAAAAAAAAAAGCAGAGATTCAAAGCTACATTGTAAATAAACCTTAAAGAACTCTGATTAACAAAATACCTCAAAACACTCCAACAAGGGCAGCAAAATCGACAAGCTGAAAGAACACACAACACACAAATCAATCAATCAATCAACATAAACGATCTCTACACTAAACCATTCAATAATCACAAAAAAAAAAAAAAAAAACATGAAGCAAGAAATCCAATCGGTCACAACAAAAGGTTCATCAAGATCCTTCTTAAAGATGAAGAAAATTGGGTAAATCGGCTCAAATCAATGTTACAAAGCTTCGATCTTTACGGATTTCAAAGAGATTTATAGGGTTTTCTTTTTTACCTGAAATCGGTGAAGGGGAAGAGATGATGAGAGAGTGAGATCAGATGAAACGAGAGAGAGATAGAGGGTTTTGGCGCTGTGTGTGTTTGTGTGTGCTCTAGGGCTTGTGGTTTTAAAGGGTTCGGTGTGGGGCTGATTGCCAGGTGGAATGTGAAAAGAAATTGGAAGCGGCGAGCTTTGCTTTTCACACTGACGTGTCAGAATCTCACTGCCAGATGCTTTTCTGTTTTCGGAATTTTTTTAAGAATTGATTTGCCGAAATTGTAGCTTGCCTGGGAAAAATCAGCGAGGTTGCTGTGGGAGAGAATTTACACTTTTACCCCCCTTTTTAACAACATTCTTTTTAACAATCTTTAGAAAATGTGTTTAAAAAAGAGGGGGCAAAAGTGTAAACTCTCCCCCGACATCAACCTCGCTGGTTTCCCATTAATTTGATACCAACAAGACAAGCTAGAGGTGTAGTAGGCTTATTGGGCTTAATGAATAAGGCTCAGCCCAAGTTTTTTCTAATTCCTCGTAAATGGGTTATGTCGTGTCAAATTTAAACCCAGCAGGTTTAATTGTATCAACTTGACACGGTACAATTTGCCACCTTTTATAACAAGTCGTGGGTAATTGCATTATGTTGCTATAAATTAATGAATTAAATGTAATTTTTTTTGTTTTTACAAAGATTTTCTACTGATTCTTGTGGTAAATATTTAGTATGCTTTTTAGAAGTAATATAGAAAATATTTATAATATCTAGCAATTGAACAATATACCAATTAGAGTCTTTAGCTCTTTAAAGTTGCTATTTGTTTGTAAAACAATATTAGGAAATCAAGTTTTGCAACTAAGGTGACATCTCCAAAGTGTTTATGTGCATCTCGGGGTTGTAAAAAACTCATTTGATGATGCCACATCATCCTGGTTGCAAAATCTAGTTGCCTTGCCTCATTCGTAAAACAATTTATGTACAATTGTTAATTATAAATTAAACTTTTATTTGTAATTTTATTTGTGACACTCCATCGCTAGCCTTACATAGACCCAAATATACATGATCCGAGTTGGAAATATGACTTAAACAACCACAATTCAATCGCCCTTTTGGGTAACAAATGAATTTTTTTAATCAATTCAAATAATGTAGGATTTTATATTAATATTTCCAAAACAATTAAAAAAGAACTAGGTATTCATCAAACATTTGGCGTTCAACCTTTTGAGTTTAGACAAAAAAAATATGTGAACGTGTACACTCATTCATCCAAGCACTTTTATGTGCATTTTTTTTATTTCCTTTCAAGAAGAAATCAACAAAAAAAACTTTTTATAAAGAAGATGGAAAAGCGAGTGAGACAGTCGCTATAACAAGAGAAATATCAATCATACAATAATGAATTGCGAGACACCATAAATGTATTGGAAGATAAATCGATGTAACTAATGATACAATAACATAAATGTGGCCATCAATTTAACATGATAAAACAAGGGCTTCAATGGATTGCATTTGGATCCTGGAGTTGCAAAACACAATTGGAAAAAGTTGAATTTTAATTTGAAATCCAATTGCATCAAACCTAGTTTATGCATTTTTTTTAACCCACATTTGATTCATTGACACCCCTAGATAAAACCCTAGCGACAAGGCGAAAAACTCTACCGAGCAATTATCCTCCAACCACACACAAGCCATTTCAAAGAAAGATAAGGATAATGGAATCATATATAAAGTTGGCAATCATCTTATAACATTTCGATGATTTTTTTTTCTCATTTTCAGGTTCAATCTCAAATTGACTCAACAAGCCTAAGCTAACCTCAAGACTTCACTTGATTAGATCACACCGAGACTTCATTCCAAAAAATGTTGAGATAACTTTGAGTATTGAAAAGATTTTCGTTCCTCAACTTATTAACGCCTCTATAGGATCCAGCTCTACAACGAATGATTGAGAAGTTTGAAGAAACGAGTGCGCCTAAGTGTATAGAATAAAATTTAGGAAAGAAATGACATATCGAGAATTGAGCTTTCTCTTAAAAGATTTTTCTTTTTATTCTCTCAAGGTTTCTTTTAATGAAGTATATCCAAGAAGCTATGTATGGGAGACCCTATTTTAATTGCACATATTCTTTCAACTTTTTCTAGAAAATTTTATAAATTTGAAAGATCATTTTAGATTAATGTGTGTGTTAATCAATTTTTATTTACCATTTATCTTCATCCACAGTTTAATCTCGTGTTTCTAAAATCTTGACTATATATGCATGCTTATTCATGTATTGCGCATGAACTACACATAGTTTTAAAGTTTGAAAGCGAGAAACCACATCAAGATTCATGTATAGGCTCAACAAGATTTCATTTTGTACTTTTTTATTTTCACTTTTTTTAGTATAATTAGTTATAAGGTATAGTATACTAGTTCTTTATACTATTAAAATTCAAATGAATTTTGCAACCCCTAGATCAAGGTCGTATAATGTCAACCGCTAAAGCTCAAGGTAAGGTTGTTCATGACTCGGTTTGGTTTGTGGTTGGTTCGGTTTCAACCTGAAACCACAAACCAAACCAAACCATATCAGCTGGCTTGACATAAATTCAAATTGAATCGAATCGAATGTGTAATGAAACCGAACTAAAATAAATTCAATGAAATTAAAAAAAAATAACTAAATTGACAAAACTATGATAAACCGATTTATACCGAACCCAGCCGATAAAAATTATGTTTTATCTATTATTATTATATTATAATCTATATAAAATTAAAAATAAATAAACATATGTATTTGTTTGGTTCGGTTTCCTCGGTTATTCTAACCTAAAACTAAAAACTAAACTGAGCCCTTGGGTTTCAAAATATTACAAATCGAACCTAACTAAAACAAAACCAAATCAAATTGGTCAGTTCGGTTTTGTTCGTGCAATTTAATCAGTTCATTCGCTTTGTTGTTCAACCCTAACTCACTGTTGTCTTTTATTATTGTTATGACTATAAAGATTTATTTGCGTAGATCTTAATAGATGAAAAATCATTATTAAAAAAATTGAAAAAACAAGTCCTCAATATATCCACATCTATCTACATTACAAATCAGGATGGTGTTTGAGGTTAGAGATAAAAGACGGCTAAGATTTACTCAAATATAATAATTTAACGGATCACATAGAACTTAAAGCACCAAGAGTGCATGGGTTCTATTCTCATACCCAACATTTTGATATTCATTTATCATGTTAAACTTTTATTGTGTCAATGGCACGGGGAATACCCTAGTCTATATTACAATTCAGAGTGGTGTTTTACTATTAATTGTTGACTGGGACAAACTAAAGATTGAAGATAAAAGATGGGAAATATATGGACGGCTGAGATTCATTTCATATGATGGAATGTTTGTAAATATAAAATATGTAGAAAGGCAAAAAAAATGAAAAAAAAATTTGTGAAAAAATTTGGTGGAATGTACATGTGGTGGAATGATAGAAAATATTATGTTTTTTTTATCATAACTATTTGATAGCTCCTATTTGGCACTACAAGTTACACTCACCCACACCACCCATTTTCTAAAAAAATAAAAATTTAGTTGTTTTCCCACATTACTCATAAAAACACTATTCATTTTCTTATTCTCTTATCTTTTCTTCTCAATAACGATAACAAAATAAACAACATAGAAATGGGTAGCAAGGAAGGGGGTGATTGATTGTGAGAGACGACTGTCGACGGCTAGAGATAGAGGAAATGGAGTGACAACCACTGTTGCGCCTCTTCTCCATCTTTTTCTTCTCCTGCCCTATTCATTTTCTTCTTCTCCTTCTTCCCATCTCCCATATCTCCCACTATCTCTTCTTCTCTCACTCTCTCTCAGCTCCCCCTCTTATTATCCTACTATTTTCTTCTCGCACAGACCATCGCCCATCTCCCACTCTTTCTTCTCTTTCCCCTCGCACTTTTTTTTTCACCTTCGTGGCCCGTGCGAGGATGGGCTTCCCACTCGCACGGGCCACTGTGAGGGTAAAACAATTTGACCCTCGCAGTGGTACCTGTGGGTAGAGGATTGGAAGTTGCGGAGGATTCCAGTTCTCCACCTACAAGTACCTTTGCAAGGGTCTAATTTTTTTGTGCCCTCGCGACAGCCCGTGCTAATGAGGAACCCATCCTCACACCGTCCGCCACGAGGGCGAAAAAAGTGTGAAGGGAAGGAGAAGATGAAAGAGAGAGAAGGCGACGGCAAAATCAAGTTCTTCTTCAACTTCAAGAGGTGCTTTAGGGGTGCCCCCAGATGGGGAGGGAAGAGAATAACATGAATTAGATAAGAAGATTTTTAAAAAAAAAAAAAAAAGATCATAGAAGAATAAGGGTGGTGATGAGAAGAAAGAAAGTTTGAAGGGGAAAGGGAGTTTTCCATTGTTTTGAATTTGGTATGAAGAAAGATTTAGATTTTTCATTTTATAGGTGGCGTGGGACAGAAAGTGCATGGTGTGGGAAAGTAAAAATTAGATGGGTGGTGTGGGTGATTGTAAGTTGTGGTGTCAAATAGGCACTGCCTAACTATTTATGTAGTTGTCAAATTTTTGTAAAATTAGTATCCTTGAAATGCAATTTTGAAGATTTTTCCAACAAACCAATGATGAATATAACATTTTTTAATAAACACAAACGAACATTTTAATGGACATTCAATCAAAGACTTCGCGATTCTAATTTTAATTGAGTTTGACTCTTAAAAAATTAGTATTTTTACCATTAAATAAGTTTGCACTTCAAAAAAAATCTATATTACAATGCATAGTGGTGTTTTACTATTCATTAATGACTATGACAAAGTAATAATTGGAGATAAAAGATGGCTAGGATTGAAAGTTGAGAAATGTGTGGACGATTGAATTTCATTTCATATGATTGCATATTTGTAAATATAAAACATGTAGAAGGGCAAAGAAAAATGAAAAAATTTGGTAGAATCTATATGTGGCGGAGAGAGAAAGTATTGTGTTTTATTTATCATAACTATTTGGCAGCGCCTATTTGGCACCACAGGTTACACTCACCCACACTACCCATCTTTTTTAAAATTAAAAAAATTTAGTTTTCTCCTACATCACTCATAAAAACCACTATTCATCTTATTCTTCTCATATCATCTCTTATCAAGAATAAGAACAAAATAAACAACATGAAAGTGGATAGCGAGGAAGGGGGCGATCGATTATGAGAGATGGTGAGAGACGACCGACGACAACGAGAGAGATAGATGAGATGGAACGACAATCACTGTCGCCCTTTCTCCATCTTTTTATTCTCTTGCCCCTCTTCATCTTCTTATTCTCCTTTTTCCCCTCTTTTATGTCTCCCATTATATATTTTTCTCCCACTCTATCTCAGTTCCCCTCTCTTTTTCTTGCACAGACTGTTGCCCATCTCCCTCTCCTTTTTCTCCTTCTCCTTCTTCTTCCCCTTGCATTTTGTTTTTTCGCCTTCGCGGCCCGTGCGTGGGCAAAAAATTTGACAGTCGCAATGGTACCTACGGGTAGAGGACTGGAAGTTTCAGTCTTCCACCCGCAAGTACCTCTGCCAGGGTTCAATTTTATTGCCCTCGCGGGGCCCATGCGAGTGAGGAACCTATTCTCCCACTGACCGCCGCGAGGGACGAAAAAAGTGTGAGGGGAAGGAAAAGAATAAGGATGAAAGGGGCTATAGTAGAATCAAGTACTTATTCGACTTTGACGGGTGCGCTCGGATCGGGAGGGAAGAGAAATGAGAGAAGAAAAAGAATATCAAAGAATAATAAGGGTGGGGCGAGAAGAGATGAAATTGAAAAGGGGAAAGAGAGTTTTCCATTGTTTTGAATTTGGTATGAAGGTCCACCAATTGTAGCTCAGTTGGTCGGACATCCACTCTCCTTGTGAGAGGTCGCGGGTTCGAGACTCACTAGTTAGAATTTTGTGAGTTTTCGCCCGATTATTAGGAGCACATGTGCTCCGCCGTTGATAAGCCTTCGGGTATTGAATGCAGATGCTTAGATGGACTATACCGGAGCGAAACGAAAGCGAGTCTTCATGTAAGGTAAAGGCGACAGATCGAAGAGTGAAGTAAAAGTGAGTCTTCATGCAAGGCAGAGAAGATGGATTGGAGTGAAAACAAGTCTCTATGCGAGATGGAGGCGACGATGCAACAATATTGTAGCCTTCGGGCCTGGTTTGGTTAACCTATAAGGTTACTCATGTAGCCTTCGGGTATGGATTAAATAATAAATAAAAAGGGTCAACGATCCAAATTTTTTTATTTTAAAGAATTTGGTATGAATAAAGATTTAGGTTTTTCTTTTTATAGGTAGTGTGGGACAGAAAGTGCATGGTGTGGGAAAGTAAAAAATTAGATGGGTGGTGTGGGTGAGTGTAAGTTGTGGTGCCAAATAGGTGCTGCTTAACTATTTATGTAGTTGTCGAATTTTGGTAAACTTGGTATCCTTGAAATGCAATTTTGAAAACTTTTCCAACAAACCAATGATCAATACATATACTTTCAATTTCAAAATATGTATTTTACTATTAAAACATGTAAGTATTTTCATACCTAAATATAACATTTTTCAAAGAAACGGACGGACATTTTAATTGACATAAAATCAAAGACCTCGAGCATTAAATCGATTTTAATTTTAACCGATTGAGTTTGACTCTTAAAAAATTAGTATGTTCACCATAAAATAGCCTTGCACTTAAAAAAAAAATCTATATTACAATTCAAAGTGGTTTTTACTATTCATTATTGATCGGGACAAACTAAGGATTGAAGATAAAAGATAGTTAAGATTGAAAATTGAGAAATGTATAGACAGTTGAGATTCGTTTCATATTATGGCATGTTTGTAAATATAAAACATGTAGAAGAGCAAAAAAAATGAAAAAAAAAATTGTGAAAAAAAGTTTGTGGAATATACATGTGGCGGAAAAAGAAAGTATTGTGTTTTCTTTATCATAACTATTTGGCAACGCTTATTTGGCACCATAGGTTACACTCACCCACACCACCCATATTTTTTTAAAATTAAAAAATTTAGTTTTTCTCCTACATCACTCATAAAAACCACTATTCATTTTTTTTTATTCTCATGTCATTTCTTCTCAAGAACAAGAACAAAAGAAACGACATGGAAGTGGGTAGTGAGGAAGGGGGCGATTGATTGCGAGGGACGGTGAGACGACTGTCGACGGCGAGAGATAGATGAGATGGAACGACAACCACTGCCGCCCCTTATCCATCTTCTTCTTCTTCTCCTTCCCATTTTCGTCTTCTTTTTTCTCCGTTTTCCCCTCTCCCATATCTCCCAGATCTCTTATTCTCTTACTCTTTCAGTTCCCCTCTCGTCTTTTCTTACAGACCGTCGCCCATCTCCCTCTCCTTTTTCTTCTTCCCCTCACACTATGTTTTTTTTTGCCTTTGTAGTCCGTGCCAGGATGGGTTCCCCATTTGCACGAGCCACTGCAAGGGCTAAAAATTTGACCCTTGCAGTGGTACCTGCAAGTAGAGGACTGAAAGTCGTGAAGGATTCCAGTCTTCCACCCGCAAGTACTTCTGTGAGGGTCCAATTTTTTTGCCCTCGCATCAGCCCGTGAGAATGAGGAACCCATCCTCGCACCGACCGCCGCGGGGATGAAAAAAAATGTGAGGGAAGGAGAAGAAAAAAAGGGAAAGAGGCGACAACAAAGTCAAGTGCTTTGATTTTGAGGGGTGCTTTAAGGGTGCCCCCGGATGGGGAGGGAAGAGAAGAAGAAAAATGAGAGAGAGATGAAATTGGAAGGAGAGAGGGAACACTCAATTGTTTTGAATTGGTATGGAGAAAGATTTATATTTTTTTATATGCGTTGTGGGACAGAAAGTGCATGCTGTGGGAAAGTAAAAATTAAATGGGTGGTGTGGATGAATGTAAGTTGTGGTGCCAAATAGGCGTTGCCTAACTATTTATGTAATTGTGAAATTTTGGTAAACTTGGTATCCTTAAAATGCAACTTTGAAGATTTTTCCAACAAAACAATGATGAATACATATACTTTCAATTTCAAAATATATATATATACATTATTTATATTAAAACATGCAAGTATTTTCAATCCTTTCATACTCAAGTATAACTTTTTTCAAAGAAACAGACAAACATTTTAATGAACATTCAATCAAAGACCTCGAACATTCAATCGATTATAATTTTAACCGAGTTTGAATCTTAAAAAATTAGTATTTTTACCATAAAATAGGCTTGCACTTAAAAAAATAGTTTACATTCTAAAATAAGATTTTTTATAAGAAATTTATTGATAGCAATGGTGGGGATAATAGTAAGGGTGTCCATTGCATGATAATTAGCAAAAACAAAAATGTGTATGTGCAGTGCCAACGACACGGATAATATGCTAGTTATTTTACTTTCTAAAATAAGATTTTTTTTTTATAAGAAATTGATTGAGAGCAATGGTGGGGATAGTAGTAAGGGTGTCCATTGCATGATAATTAGTAGGAAAAAAAATATATGTAGAGTGCCAACAGTACCGGTAATATGCTAGTATTTCTACAAGTTATATAAGGAAAAAAAAAACGTGGATGTCACGTGCACGGCCCCCTCCACATAGTCATCCCGACTGACTGAATTTTGGGCTATCTCTGCAGCCAAACATGCCCAAGTGGTTCTCCTCTTATTCTGGAGTAAGCTTACTCTAGCAGCCGATCTTCCCCAACCCAAGGCGCCAAATTCTCTCATTCTCTCTCCATTCAAAAGGTACCATTTACTCTGCTGCTCTTTACAATCTCCGGGGTTTCTCGATTTCTCTTATTTCATTTGGAGTCATTCTTTAATGATTTTTAGTCACTATTTTGAATTGATTTAGCTACTGAAATTAGTAGGCTTTATGAACTGAAGGGTCTGCTTGGTTTCAGATTTTAATCCACCCCCTTTTGATAAATTGCAGAATTCGATTTTAAATGAGTTGAAATTCATGACTAGAGTTCATAGTGAAAAGAACTCTATTTGGAGTCTAATCGAGGTTGTTTAAAGGGATTGTTTGGTTTAGATTCTTGACCAAAATAATTGGTATGGGAGGGTGTTCAAATCCTAGACAGTATAGTTTACCATGACAGCACCATAGGGATTATTATGTTGATTGTTTTGAAAGCAGGCTGTAGAGTTTTATGATGTTGAATTGAGTTGATGAAGCCATGTAGGTGCCTTCGGTCTCCCTACAATAGGGATTATTTTCCTATATGTACACTGTGGTTTTACTTCTCCAGCTGATTGTTTTCAGTGTTGCAGTGATGTTATCCCTTAGTATGTAAATGCAACTGAAAGCATAGCCTCATGCTATGTCTTGAGCGGTCAGGTCTTTGGGAATGTGCAAATCTATGTAACGCGTTTTCATTCTAAAGATAATATGTGTAGAATCATTTGCATCACATGATAAGTATTGTTCATTGTATGGTCTAACGACCATAAAACAAGTATGGTGTATGCATTACTTTTTTTTTTAATGAAAAACAATCACTTCTATTAACAGATGCTTTGATATTATTACGAAGAAATGGGTACCCCAGCTCCTAGTACTGATCATTCGAGGACATATTGGACGCAACCAATGCAGCGCTATTTCATTGACCTTATGCTTGACCGGGTGCATAAGGGGAATAGGACCGACCATACATTCACCAAGCAAGCATGGACATATATGCTTTCTGTGTTTAATGCACATTTTGGATCTAAATATGACAAGGATATTTTGAAAGGGAGATACAAAAACTTGTGGGAGCAGTACAATGTCGTAAAGATTCTTCTTGAACAGAGTGGTTTTGCATGGGATGAGTCACGACAAATGGTGATAGCTTCCGACTATGAATGGGATATTTGTATCAAGGTTTGTTCTTTATAGTTCATTGTTCGATGTTGAATTATATATCATGTTGTTGTCTGAAATTAGCTATACGTAATAACATGCAGACACATCCCGACGTGAGATCTTATAGAACTAAACCTGTGACGGACTACAGTGATTTATGTGTGATATATGGATACACAATAGCTGATGGGAGGTACAGTTTTTCTAGTCATGACATAGAGTACTGTGAAGATGATATCTCAGGAATGAGGATTGGTACGTTCTGCATTATTTGAACCTTAGGAAATTAATGGTGGTGCATGGGCTAATTTTATTTGTTGAATGTTAAGATGAAAACACCTCAAAGATGAGAACACATCACCTTTATGTCGATGTTGACAATGTTCAATGTGTTGAGGTGACTGCATCGTTTTTAGTAAACCATGTCCATCACTAAGTAATTAACAAACATCAAAATAATTATAATGTGTTAATGACTAGCTTCGGCACTGCATTTTCAGAAGCATATACCTTTTTGATTTATTGATGGATTTTCTCATATTGCAGATCGCATCACAACTCCAAACCCTACCAATGCTGATCATCCAAGAACACATTGGACGCCGGCGCGACCATGAATCTTTTTTTGTTGATCTCATGTTAGATCAGGTGAATAAAGGAAATAAGATTGATCAGACATTCAATAAACAAGCATGGAATGAGATGATTGTACTCTTCAATGAGAAATTTGATTCGAAATACAACAAAAACGTTCTTAGAAGTTGGTATAAGATTCTAAGGAAGCACTACATTGATATGAAGGTTCTTCTCAGTGAAAATGGATTTGCATTGGATGATTCACGGCAAATGGTAGTAGCTGATGATAGTGTCTGGGACGCTTATATCAAGGTGAACACTTTGTCAAATTTAACAAGCTTATGCATTTTAGCTGCGGGTTTCTTACTTTTGATATATTTAGGCCCGTCCCGATACCCGGTCATGTAGAACTACCACTGTGCCAGACTTCAATGATCTCTGCATGATATATGGAGATGAAATATATGGAATGAAATCAGGTGTGTTCCTATGTTGTTTGAAATGTTGTTAGGATCAATTGACCATGTTTCCTAATGCACGATATAGTTGAGCAATGTTTCTAGCGCAAATATGAATCAGGACAAGTGGGCTTGAGTCTGTAACTTGGGTGGTGGGTGGTTAACACATTACTTTATTACTCAGCAGAAGGGAGAGATGAGCATTTGAAAATGAAGATGACTAATTTTTTTAGTTCTGGGTGGGAAAGCATTCCTTACTCCAAGCCTACAAACATTATTTCCACAATTGAGGAAACACGTCTTCAAACTCAAAATCTCCCTTCTCTTCATTTTATGGTTTTCTTTGAATTTTTTTCTTCTGTACTAATCACATTCAGAGTAACACTGGATTTATTTCAATCTAGCTACCCATCAAAAGCTTATAAGGAATTGGGACATACAAGAATCTGTAAATTCTCATGACCATCATAAATTTCGTTTGAGAAAATAATCTAATTGCACAAGTCAAGTTACATTTAATGGTCTGTTTAACTTGAAATTATAGTTTCCCTTGATCAGTGAATAATCATTCTGTTCGATGGATCCTCCAAACTTGTAGGACACACAGTAAGCGGACACCTACATCTCATGACCGCTCAAGGACATATTGGACACCTTCAATGGACCGTTATCTGATTGACCTTATGCTAGAACAAGTGCAGAAAGGCAATAAGATTGATAACACATTCACTGCTCAAGCAAGGATAGACATGACATCATTGTTCAATGCAAAATTTTCATCTCAACAAGGCAAAGACGTTTTGAAGAATCGGTACAAAAGTTTGAAAAAGCAACAGAATGACATAAAAGTTCTTCTTAACCAAAGTGGGTTCTTTTGGGATGAAAACCGACAAATGGTAATAGCTGATGACAATGTCTGGGATGCTTATATTAAGGTAAGATGCACTTTTTTTTTGTTTTTTTTTCAATTTGTAGAATTTAGATATGGTGTATACTGTCAAAGTTACGTAATCTCAATGCTTGCAAGCTCATCCTGATGCAAGACCATACAGAACTAAAATTGTTCCCCACTATGATGATCTGTGTGAGATATGTGGGATTACAACTGCTAATAGAAGATGCAGCCTTTGGGACTATGGTTTCAACAACAATTATGACACAGCAGGGGTGAGAACTGGTATGGCCTCACTCACACGAATGTTGTATAAATATTTACACTGTAGTGGAGAATTGGGGTTGTGAAGCATCTTAGGAATTGAAGTTAGACCCATGTGGTCATGATGTTCCATTCATTCATTGATATCAAACATAAATAAAAAGACAAAACTTATGTGCCATTGACAAGTAGTGACTATATGATCAGTTTGGTCAAGGACCATATGATGATCACTTTTACGGCTCTCTCTCTATTTTGTAGTAGGCAACCAAGAGCTTACAAGTTGCAACAGTACAGGGATATATTGGACACCTCCAATGTACCATTATTTCGTAGACTTTATGTTGGAGCAGGTGCATAAAGGGAATAAAATCGGTTACACCTTCAGTGAAGTATCATGGGAAACTATGACCACATTATTTAATGCTAAGTTTGGATTTCATCTTGGTGAAGATGTTTTGAGAACTCAGTCTTCTGGAAGGAATACAATGATATTAAAATTCTCTTGGAGCAAAGTGGGTTTTCTTGGGATGATTCACAATAGATGATAATAGCTGATGACGATTCTTGGGACATATATATTAAGGTGTTTACCTTGTTCATTTTATAACTTACTAGTTACTATACATGTCTGTAAATACCTTATGATTTGTGTAGGCACACCCTGATGCAGAAACATACAGAAGTACGAGCATCCCACAGTACAGTGACTTGTCCATGATATATGGCAATCCTCCTGCATATGGAAGAATTAGCATTCCTAACAATGATGCACATCTCATCAGCAAGGATGTTCTAAAAGTATAGTTGGTAAGTTTGCATTATTTCTTGAGCATATTGTATTTGTAGAAAACATCCAAGTTATTCAATATAATTATGTTAAGTTGAATGATTTTAAGGATGGCTAAGATGATTTCTATTGTAGCTATGGGAGTAATATAACTAGTAATAGTAGTACTAGTAGAAGTAATATTAGCTAAGCATGAACAATAAGTAAAATTGAGATGCGTTTGGTAATTAATAAGAATTACATGATTGGTGTATGCCATGATGATTCTTTTGAAGAATGAATGGTTATTGTACTCACCATTCTTAATTCTTAGGAGAAGAAGTGGAATACCAAGCTCCCACCATTTCTGAGAGCGCCAAGACTTACTGGACACCACCAATGGATCATTACTTCATTGAACTAATGTTGCAACAGGTGCATAAAGGCAACAAGATTGATTGTTCATTCACCAAACAAGCAGGGATGGAGATGATTACATTGTTTAATGTAAGATTTGGATTTCAACACAAAAAGGATGTATTGAGAAGTCAGTACAAAAATTTGAGGAAGCAGTATAATGATATAAAGATTCTCCTCGACCAAGCTGGTTTTGCTTGGGATGAATTTCGACAAATGATCATAGCTGATGATGATACTTGGGATGCTTATATGAAGGTTAATGATTTCTTATTAGTAAACATCTTTGCAATTTGTATATGTTAGTTTCAACTTAAATTTGCTTATATACTGAACATGCAGGCACATCCTAATGCACGCAGCACGGTCATTCAGAACTAGATCTTTTCCGGACTATAATAACTTGGGGGTGATCGATGGAAATGCAAGTGTTAACGCTGAATCTATAATGTTACAACTGAAAAGCCTGGTATGTTTTAACTTCCCATAGCGAATATTAGATTACTTTCGTAACATGTATTCCAAGTCATATCAGCTGTTTTGTGACAGTAGAGAAAATAAGGATGAAGTAGTTAATAATCAGGAGCTGCTGCACCTAATTATTAACCAGACTTATTGATATCTTGCAATTTAAAGCAGATAATAGGGCTAAATGCTTCTTTGAATCATTTTTTTCCTCTCAATGGGTTAAACGTTCTTTGATAAATTTCAATCACTCATAGATCAAAATGATTGTGAAGTACCCAGTACTTCTGATCGAGGAGAACGTTTTGGACACTTTCAATGGATCGTTATTTTGTTGACCTTATGCTAGAGCAAGTTCGTGAAGGGAATAAAATTGACAGAAAGGCATGGGTGCACATGACCACATTGTTCAATGCTAAATTTGGATCTCAATATGACAAGACAGTGCTGAAAAGCCGGTACAAAAGTTTGAGGAAGCAATATAACTATATAGACAATCTTCTTAACTAAAGCAGGTTTGGCTTGGATGAACAACGACAGATGGTGACAGCTGATGATGACATCTGGGATTCTTATGTCAAGGTCTGTTTCGTACTCAGTGTACGTTAACATCTTATTCACTGGCTTTTGATTAATTTTAGAATGAATTTGTAAGAAACAAGCTGCTTTCTTGATATGCAGGCACACCCTGATGCACAATCATATAGAACTAAAAGTTTGTCAAACTTTAATGATTTGTGTGTGATATATGGAAATGGAACGCCTGGGAGAAGAGGGGGCCAATCTGATTATCATGTTTACATTGATTCTGATGTAATGGGAATGGACACTGATGAAGTTTCAAGCCGTCCTCAGCTTTCTGCTATGGGGAAGAACTTTGTTGACAATTTGGAATCAGCTCCACATTCAAGTAGCGACACAATTTTACATAAGAATCAGAATAAGCGTCAGATCCGCCAGATTTTTTGACTCTCAGCATTCAAAAAAGCTGCAAATGATAGTTAAGATTGGTAAGCTAACTACTATCAGCGGAGTGAAGGAAGTAATAACATCAATAGAGAATATTGATGAAGAGAGTGGAAGTTTAATATCAATAGAAACAATAATGGGTGCCCTTCAGGCTGTTCCTGACATAGATGAGGAGCTTTTGCTAGATGCATGTGATCTTTTGAAGGATGAAAAGAAAGCAAAGACATTTCTAGCATTGGAAGCCAAACTACGGAAGAAATGGTTAGTTAGGAAACTTGGATCGTAATAGCCTTTGAACTGTGAAGGAGAAAAGAAATGAATCACGAAGATAACCAAACAGAAGATAAAGAAATCAGAGATAAGTTTAGGGAATAGAGAAAGGAGGAGGAACCCTGTCTGATACAGACCATAAGCCCCTATGTTTACAGGTTAGCTCATTTTGTTCTTTAATAAAAAGTTTTGTAAAATATTATTTTTAATCATTTTAGTAATTTATGTACATATATATTCTTCCCTTTCCTTTTGTTGATTGGCATTCTATATTTTCCTCAAAATGAGAAAACAATACTAACCTATCACTTCTTTTTATTAAACAAGTATGTATTATATGTTTATATCGTCCTAATCAATTACTTCAAGTCTTGAACCATTGAATTAAATAATCCATTGAAATCCAATGTTGTGTTTATAATTACTAGAGAAGGACAACTCAGGGTGGTGGCACAATGTTTTTCTCGGACCCTAGAATTTATGTGCCTTACAACTGTTTCTCTTTCTGGACATTAGAGAATTCAATTCTACTACCCTTTCTTAACCTAAAATGGTATGCAGCACAAATATAATTAGATACCGAACCTCTAGCATCCAAATCGGATATTTTATTGAAAGTGGGGACTACACCACATCATCATTTCATCTCTCTCACATCATTCTGCTCTCTCACACCATTTACTTTCTTTCTCACACCAAGATACTTTTTCACACCACCTATATAAACAAAAATCAATCATTTTTTTCCTTCACCATTCAAATCGATAATGGTTCCTCCCTTCAGTGCACTCTACGAACATAAATTTTTTCGAACAGATTGCACGACTTTAGTAAAATGACAATAACTTGCTCATTTCAAAACATTTTCAAGTGATTCAAGTTGTGTTTATTAGATAACTTAGAGTACTATAACTTTTGTGTTTTGATTAACTTGAGAATCGGTTTCGATCGAGCACATAAGTTGGTCGAAAGTCAATAATACTATCCCGTTTTCATTTTTTGGACAGATTTGCGCGACTTTAGTAAAATGACCATAATTTGCTTATTTTTAAAACATTTTCAAGTGATTCAAGTTGTATTTATTAGATAACTCATAGTACTACAACTTTTGTGTTTTGATTAACTTGAGAATCGGTCTTGATCGAGCACATAAATTGGCCGAAAGTCAAGAACACTATCTCATTTTCATTGCAAGACAGATTTGCGTGACTTTAGTAAAATGATCATAACTCTCTCATTTCAAAACATTTTCATGTGATTCAAGTTGTGTTTATTAGATAACTTATAGTACTACAACTTTCATGTTTTGATGAACTTGATAATCAATTTCAATTGAAGGTTTAAATTGGTCGAAAGTTACCATGTTTTGCTTTTTTTTCGTTTTGAGTTTGGATTTATCTGTTATGCATATTTATTGGTGGTATGAGAAAGTAAAAAATAAAAAAAATAAAATAAAATAAAATTAATGATGATGTAAAAAAGAGGAAATGGTGGTGTGGTGTAGTCGTTGCCTTTATTGAATGATAACTTTCATGTACATGGCCAAATGATGGCCGAAGACATCCCTAAATATTGCTAAAATAGTATGAGATTATGTAGAGTACATGACCCTATAAGCGTCATGATAGAATCCAGAGTGAAAGCCATGTTGCAAAAATTAAAGATACAACACCAATCAACATTTCACTTGCTTAAATGTTCACACATTAGGAGGAGGGTCGTTTTACCTCCCCATGGCTTAGCCTTTTAGAAATTTCGGAACAGAGCCTAAGAGGTAAGTGCACTCCACTGATACTTTCATGATTTATAAAAGAAAAATTGATTGAAGCATTACAGACTGGTACTTTGAAGGGACAGGGTTGTTTCTCACTTAGTATAGTTAAGACTTAAGACCCCATAGGTATGCTGAAGCACTTCAGTTGCGTGGCATATAAGTAAATTTGTTTTGCACACACAAAAATCTTATGAATTGAGACACAGAAAACACCCTTCAACAGGAACTATACAATTGGCAAGGTCTGATGCCAATGATGTAAATGGAAGACGTTGATACTGCTTATAGTGATGCATTTTATCAGTTTCCAATTGGCAAGGGATATTGATAATGTGGCTGTGTAGAACATATAAGCACTTGGTGCTCCTGTAACAACGCTGCATTTGAGAATCCTTGAGTTTGATTCTCCTTCAGTAGAAAGCTATTATGAGTATGCTGCGTGATGAGTTGGTTAGTCAAATCAGTAACAATCGATGTTCAACATGCACAATGCTGAGCATAAACCACACTAGGATCATATTATCAACTGGTAAAAACATCCAATCCATGAAAGGCTAGGACAGAGGAAGTACCTCCTTTCCATCAGTTAAAACTGTCTTTACTGCTGGCAATCAGATTAGATCAACAGAACGCACAAGATATTAAAACAAAACTATGGATCCAGAACTATAACGATATTCACTTTATCATCACTTGACCAAAGAGTTCACCTATATACAGAAAGTAAGATCAATCAGTAAGCTATATACAAAAGGAGCTCGACCTCAACCACCACCAGGAGTTTAAAGAGTATTTTCTTTGCATATATATCATTATATAGTATGTACACTTAGTGTCTTCCATCATGTCTTGTCTGCCTACCGGCAGGATCAGGAAGGAGGTGGTGAATGAATGGTGGTGTCAGGTAACATGGCTACTGTAACTACGAAGTATTCACAACCAATTGGTAGCCCATATGGGTTTGACGCTGAACCTGTCCCGAGAGACACCTGATGACTCACAATGTCAGAGCGGAATTGATCTGATTGGTCCCCGCGGATCCCACCAGGAAGAGGTTTTACAGTTCGCCGTTCTATGTGCACTATCTGCCCAATTATGTAATTGGGTTTGCTTGGGAGATTTTCAAGAAACAAGGCCACAGATTCAGCAGAGAGGAAGTAGTTAGAGCAGTTGCGGTTGATTGCCTCATAGTGTCCAGCAGAGTTGAGGACAAAAGCAGCTATTTCATGGAGCTCGAACCGACCAAAAGATATTTTCTCCTTGTTAGCCTGTTCAGGAAAAATAATTTGGTCATGCAATCGCAAATTATTGTCAAGCAGTGATGAGATTTACAACCGTACAAAATATAACTACAGTATACCCATGATCAATTGCATGACCCTCATATGTTTGAATAACCCTCAGTTAGGAAAGAAAATATATTCTATTACAACACTTTCTTTTTCAACCATGTCTAGAGTAACATCTTAACGGAAAAAGAGACACGGTTACATCAAGTGTCATACTTCCCTCGATGAGGGTCATAGGACACAAAGTGCTCAGAATAGTGACTAACCTGCTTCTCCAGTTGATGCTTTGCATATAAGCTTTTAACCAACTCTTTCTTCTCTTCCAACTCTTTTGTGAGGTGTCCATGTGCAGCTTCAGCCCTTGTACACCTCTCCAACAGTTCTGCCCTGTGACGGGAAAGGAAACCCACTTTATCTGCAAGGACCTGGATACATGCCCGAAACTCTGCTGTGCCATCATCTTCATTTTCACTAGCAGAACTGAAAAGGCAATGCAAACACGATTCTATCAAAAAACCACAATAAATAAAAGTGCCTTCCCCATCACCAAATATAACTACTTTGTCAATCGATCGGTAGAAATCATAAATAAGCCGCTTTACAATCACTATTGTGCAACAGGTACGGACAATCAAAAGATTGGCTACAGTGAATGACAAAATGAAGGTCACTAGCTAGTAAATGCGGTGCCAAGTCCAGATATTCAGCCAAAACCACCACAAAACGCACAAATAAGGGCATGTGCATTTGAAGATACAAGAAAGAACACGGTTTAAATTTAGAACTAAAACCAAGATAAACATTAAATAAATAAAGAACTTAATTTTCATTCAATCACCAACTATAACTTGATTATATGCCTTATTTATAAGCTTATTAGCTTATTTGGCAAGCAATCTAACTTTAAACCTAATATGACTAGTGCGCCAAAGGTATGATGGCTCAGTGGTTGAGCAGTGACAGATGGTATCACTAGGTCACAGGGTCGAACCCAGCCGGCGGCATCTGGGGTGGGAGGGGTTAAGGGATAATAAATAAATAAATAAATAAATAATAAATAAATAATAAGAGGCTAATGCCCTAATAATCCCTATGGGCCTTAGTGTGCCCAGCCCACTTACTAACAAAACTAACATCTTAATTATTGTTCAAAAGGACCCCCATTACATCATCATCCCCCACTTCGAAAAGCTTGTCCTCGAGCTTTGAGGATGATATCTCCAAAAAATGCACCACTAAGGGTGTGTTTGGTTGCATGGAATTCTATATCATAGGAATTCATGAGAGAACCACCTAAATCTAAGCTAATTTGAGGTTCATTCACCATCCACCATTCGATTTTGTATAAATGGTGGGAATGGAAATCCCATGAACATAGGATTATACAACCAAACACACCTAAGAGTCTATCTCGGACTTTCCCTTAGTAATTGCTCATACGATGAATCAAATCAAAATGTTGTTGCCAAAAATAATATCCCACATGAATCCTTGGCTCACAAGATATCCACTTACATGATTTAAATACTGTGCGCAAGCCTTCTCTCAAAATTCATGAGGAAAGTGTCGCAAATTGGATCATAAAACTTGGCTTGCGGTGGTACATGACCTATCCTCTGGTGAGGAATAACTCATCATTAGAATTACTCACATCAGCTTGTGGTGGTATATGGCCTTCCCAATGGTTGCAAATAATCTACTCATTAGAAGAGGATTCAACCATTGATTTTTGGGGGGGCAAATAACTTTGTCTCCCCAAACAAGTTTCACGATCTCTTTCAGCCCCAAACGAATTACAGGGATAAACTAGGGCTGGTGTTGCATACTTGGATGATGGAGGAATCTTCCCAAAGGGGCGGGGAAGGAGGTGTGCAAGGGAGGAGAGTGGGACAAGGGAACGAAGGGAGGGAGCCATGTGGTGGGGAAAGTCAACGATACTGGTCAACCGATTGGGGTTTACTACGCCACCGACAGAAGGGCCAACGGTGGTGCTGATCACCCCCAACGAGCCATTGGGGGTTTGGTGCGGATGCTCGACGGTCCCTGGAGGTTGGTTTTGTTCGCGAGCTCCCGGATTGTTGTATCTTCTTCATCTCCACTTGACAACTTGCACAACCTCCTTCTGCATCCACTGCTGCAACCTTACCAATATGTTAGACCTCTCTTCTTCCATTTTGAGTCTTTTGCCATTGAGCATCTTTACTATCCCTGCCAATTTGTTTCACCAATCTTCCTCTCCGAGGCAACTCTCTTTGTTCTTTTCAGGCTTTCAACTTCCATAGCTTTTATCGCTTTAGACCTCTCTTCTTCAGTCATCTTCCAAGCTTTCTCTTTTGCGTACTTTGTGGAGTTAGTCTGTCCTCATGCTTACTAGGAGTACTTCGGCTCTGATACCAATTAGTGTAATCTACCCTAAACTAACATAAAGATACAACTTAATTTTCATTCAATTAATCATCAATTACAGCTTTAATTCTATGTCTTATTTAGCTTCTTTGGCAAGCAATCTAACCCTAAACCTAATATGGCTAATACCCTAATATTCCCTATGAGCCTCAGTGTGCCCAACCCACTTGCTAACAAAACTAACATCTCAATTATTACTCAAAAGAGCCCCCATTACAAAGTGAAAGAAAGTAGTAACAACAAAACTAAAAAGCAGTCACTAACTTACTTGGTCAAGGAAAAAGCTAGAGTCCGTAATGATTCAGCAAAATTAGCTATTCCCCCTGAAGCAGTTATACAACTCCTCAGTCTTTCAAATAGGCTGCGCATTTTCACAGCAGAAACACGCAGTGCACTATACTCTGACGCTCTCCTGTCAGCAGCACAGAGATGAGTATGAGCTTCCTCCCTCGCTTCATGTAGACAGTTCTCCAAGTGAGCACAATTCATCTGTTTCATGAAGAAATGATATTTCAAAGGACAAGTTTAACAATTATGAACCCGTACTCAAACTACTAAATAAGCTTGCCACCAACCAAAGCATCATCGTAAAGACTGGTCAATTAAGATATTCAGTTCGGTGGTAAATGCAAAATGGAAACTGATTTAGCTACTGCATTTCAGTATGATCCAAAAATTAAATTTTGAAAGCAAACCTTCAATACCATGAAATTCTGCCAGGGCTACATCTAAATTTCAAAACTAACCTTACCAAATCAAGGACTTGCACTGAATAAAACAACAGAAAGCAAGAATAAAATCTATCCTCCTATGTCTAGCAATACTTTCCTCTACACATTTGTCGTTTGGTGAATAAATAGCACAAAAGGAATAGAGTTTCTATCATTATGTCGTCCAAAAAGCTCAAGACCAAAACTCATCCCTAGAAGCATAGCTCATGGAAAAACAAAACTTCCACATAATATAAAGTAATGACACGCTTCCACATAATAAAGTAATGATAAAAAAGTTGGTGTTGCATTTAAGAAAGTACCTGAGACTCATCCAGGAGCTTCCTGCTGATTTCCAATTCTCTCCGCAGTGTGTCGACCTCCTCCCCTGCAGCTTTGAACTTTGTCTCAGTTTCACTGCACTCATTCGACTTGTTGGCAAGGGCATTCTGCAGTTCCAACACAAGATCCTCCTGTATTTTTGGTGCTGAATCAGATTCACAGGGTAACATGTTCTGAGGTTCGGATAGTCTGTCTGAGGTGGATACTTCTCCTTGTTCAAAAGCTTTCTCAGTTTTATTTACAGCTTGCAAGCCATCTCGATGTGGTTCTAGCATTGAGGTGTCCAACAGTGGATGTAGTATGCTCGAGGAATCTGTCATATTTTCATCTGCCCCTTCTCGAACTTTGCCGTATTGGCCAGAAAACTGTTCTAACTTTGTTTCTAAAGAAGCTGATACACAGGAGACCTCGTCCATTGGTTCAGTGGATATATGACGCACGTGGGTCTCTCCATCTCCTGAAATTTCGGACCTGCAATCATCAGCCTTCAGGGCAGAAAGAGTAGAATGAGCATCATCCTTACTGCTTGAGAGCTTCTGCCCTTGAGAATAGCGATCAGACAACCTCTGCTCCAGCTCTTGAATGCGTTTCTCATATGACAAGCATTGCATCTGCTTTTGCTTTAGCATAGACTGGATATGTTTTGCATACTCATCTTTCAAATGCAATGCTTCCGCAGTCTTCTCTGCAGTGTTTTTCAGCAAACTATCCAGCTTAGTATCATCTAGCGATTCATACTCAATTTCAGGGTTAAATGAACAAATAAGCGCTATTGCAGAAGCAAGTTCAGCCTTAAGCCTACAATTTTCAACCTCCATCTTGCTTGTTCCAGCAATATCAACCGACTCAAAATCCTCCTCGAGGTCATATTTCTCAGAAGAATTAATTGAGATTCCTTCAGCTTCAGCTGATTGAGAACCATCATTAGACATGGAAAATGAACCCTTCGATGCTAGAAGCTTCTCAGCTTTAAACGGCATGCCTACCAGATATTCAGGGGCATAATGGTCAATGTCACTGATATCAATCTCAAGCAAGTTACTATCAAAAGGAGCTATGTTCACGTCACATTGATTAGGAGTGTCGAACAATCCCATGGATGCTAATATATCCCGAGGTATGTAAATGTTTTGTGCTTTTATGAATTCCTCCCGCCTTCTGACCTCTGTCTCTCTCTTTATAGCGAGCCGTTCAGCCAACTGCCCAGCCATGCCCATATAGAGCTTCATTGAGGCTTTTCTTCTCACCACTTCAGCAAGGCATGCTCTATATGCAGGACCGATGCCACGAATCAATTTTAAATCTGCGAATAGATCATCCTGACGTGCCATTGCCTCCTTGAAAGCTGGAAATTGCAGGCGAACATCCCTAATTATAAACTGAACATAAGCTACCTTCTGCATGCAGTTGTGCACAAATAGATTCATTTCATTCTTCTTAACCTTGCAAAACTCTAGTAGCTTTGAAATTGAGTGATCACAATCCTGCATCTTTGGTAGGTGACTCTTGTCATGGACATCATACATAGGGCCCAGAGCTGAAACCGCATCATGAGGGCGGAGAGAGGCAGATAATTGGCTGCTCAAGCAATCGTCAACTAGTTTCTTCACAGTGTTCACATCCTTGCTGTAGAGAAAAGAAATTAAGTTTTGGAAGCAGTGCAATTGGAATTAATTTTCCACCAAACAATATTTAGAGCTAATACCACGTCTTTTGTAAGACGTAATTAACTATTAAGAACATAAGAGACCAGCATTACCAGAGATGCAGACACTTTGATTTTTATGAAACAGAGGTCAACGTGAAAATGAGAACAAACAACTGTAAAATACAATTCCACATAAAATCAACGTGTACATGATTTCTACACAAATTCTAATGGTTTGTGGGATACTTCAGTTGGTTCCCCAGAGGTACAAGAATGCTAATGAAATGAATCTAAACGTCCCAATCAGACACATGGAATCTCTAACAATACGCATGAATTTTATTTTTGGTCCATATGCATCGGAAAAACAGCTAGGAGTACAAAAAGTAGGCAAATATAATCGGTGGAGTCTCAAAGATATTTTGTAGATGATGAATTTCAATTTATTGGTGCAATTGATGTTATGGAGCCAAAAAAGAATTACTGTTTTAAACATTAAAATAGAGAAAGTAGAAACCCACAACACCAACTGAAAAACAGGAACAAGTTTGTCTCAGTACAATGTGAGCTCAATCAACATATAGGAGGCAAACGATACATCTCTAAACCTATTCCGATAATTTCCCCATGGCATACAGCTTCCTTAATTGAAGGGAAAAGCTGACCATAGTATACCTATTCTTTACCTCAAAGATGGGAATTTCCTTGTTTCCGAATGAGCCAAATTATTAAGTAGGGATCTCTTTACAAAATCCAATCCCCAAAAGTGTCAAATGATTTCTTTTCTAGTAAACTAGCCAACACAGCCATACGTGTGCAGTTAAAACGATATTATAACGCCGATATAACTCCGATATAACTCTTAACGGGGGTGAGCCGTTACGTTATGACATTATCATGTTATGGTGCCACAGATCCGATATAACGACATTATATGACCGTTATTGAGATAACGTTTTTTTCAATAACCCCATTTTAACGTTTTGTTCTTATACATTTAAAAAATCACTCATTTCATTCTCGATCGAACGAGAACCCTAGACTCATAGGAAAGGGCTTGAGCTAGCCGTCACCAATCGACGGATAACCAAACCTCGCCGTTTGACAGAGAACCAAAGTAGAAGGGAAGAAGACGAAGAGTCGATCGCACTATCTTTTGCGATCTCACTCTCATACGAAGGGAAGGTGTTTTTATAAATGTTTTTTTTTTTTTTAATTTAATGTTATGAACATGATTCATTTTTTTGACTCTATAATATATTAATACTTTGTGGGAGTATTAAAAATATATTTAAAAAACTACTCCGTTATATCTCGATATATCCTGTTATAACCTATAACGCTCTTGGACTGTTATGGGTCCGTTATCCGTTTTAACTGCATAAGCCATACCCTTGATGAGTTTGTTAATTTCACATTTGCTTAAGAATTAAAGCCAAATCCAATCTCCCAAAGAAGGACCTCTCAAATCCTAATGGTAGGTAATGCAACTCCTTTGATCTCTCACTTGCAATGTATTCCTCAAGATAAGGTGACCATGTTAGAAAATCTCGAACACATCCTCACTGTCTTTGTGGCGGTGTAGGCCTAAATATCAACTATGACAAAAGTACCATCATGGATGTGGGAGCTTGTGTTGCCTGGGATTCATGGGGCAGCCAAGCCATGGGCTGTGTTATTGATTTTTTTGCTATCAACTCTCACTTGATGCTCATTCAAACCCTACCCCCCCAAACTCCCCCAAAAACCCCAAATAGGGAAATCTTTTGAGGTTAAAAAACTCACCCAATCCTGGACCTCTTCTTCCTATACAGAGCCCCAGAGCTCCAACTAAATGCCCCATAAACTCCTTGCCGTTGGAGGTAACTGACTCCAAGAAAAGATAAGCTCCTTACAAAGACATCATCCACCCAGGCCATCAGACTCATCCTCTTTGCAATTACAATATGGTGGACAATACTGCCTCTCAATTTCACTTTAGCTCCAATGGATCTCCACTAATCACATGTTCGAATTGCTCTTTCATATCAATCAATTATCAACCTTAGAGATACATGACTCCTTCTATATCATATCAACCACTCAAATGTACTCTAAGGATGTGACTATTCATCAACCACCTCTCCAGATGCACCCATAAGGACTCAATTTTCTTGGAGAGGATGGTAATCCTATGACCGTCTAAGACATTCCACTATTCCTTAAACTATTTTCTTGAATGCTCTAGTAACTACAACAAGACTGAGTTTTGGCCCATAAGGTAACTTCATTCAATCCATGAAAATGGGTTTATGGCCGAGTGATAAGAAAGGATCTTGTCTGATATTTGAGTAGTAGTGCACCTAGAGTCATAAATTATTAATCTATATCACCCCCACCCCAAATAACATTGTACATTTGAGTGCGTCAAAGCCAAATAATATCTAATATGTTTGCATGCAGTTTTTATCAATTTAAATAATGGATGCCACACAAAATGAACTGATTACAATAAATAGTAAGACACTGAAATTTTGATCTAAGAAACCAGATGTCCGGTGCAATTACTACTTTACAAGCAGTAAGTACATTACTGAGATGACGCCAGCAGGAAAGTACGAAGTATTCAATTTTGGAAGCCTTTATTTAAATCCTACCCATATTTCCTACTATCAGCACACTCTAGAGCTATATGTTTATCACAAAGCAATTTCTAGCTAGCAAAATAAAACTCAACCATATGCATATAGTATACTAACATATAATATCTAGATAACTGTATAAAGAGGGGAATAAGTAAGTTCACAAAGCAAATATAGAAGCACACGAACCTCAAAGATTGCATTATACTCTTCTGCTCACTAAGATGTTGCTGGTGGTCTTTGATCATCAATTCTAAGTCCCTAATTCCAGTGGACACCTTACTAGAAAACAACTCTTCAACCTTCCTCTTCAGTTCATTAAACATCTGTTTAAGTTGAGAAACTTTTGCTTCAAACTGCCTATGAGAGTTGCTACAATTCTCCGCCCACTTCCAAAGACTCTCTTCTTTCACAAAATCCAGTAAGCATTTGCGCGAATCCGTTTGCAATGCCGGATGGAGCTTGCATGACCTAAGCTTCTCTATATCCTTCCCGAAATTCGCCAAAAGGTCCAAATGGTACCTATGTTGCTGCGAATAACATTTCATAAAGTCCATGTACATTTGTTGTATCATAGCATAAAACCGGTCCATACTGCCCCTCGCAGTTTCTAATGCCCTCTCTTGCACCTTTTGCTCCCTCAAGAGCCTTTCACAATTCTCAAACTTCATTCTTGTGCAGCTGAATATCATCCGCCCCCTTTGGAAATGATGTCTGAATTGTCTCTCATATGAAGGCAATGCTTTCAGTGCTGGGTCCAAAGCATCATCCAAAGGGTGCCGGTTTCTCGAGGATGAAGGCAAAGGAGGGTCAGATAGCTCAGGGATTTCGACTTCCTCCGGAACAGGCAATGGAGAATCATTGAGCAACCTCGCCCGATTATAAAGAAACACTTCTCGATTCTCAGTCGGGAACTTATAGCTAGACAAGGGGCGTTGCCCTTCGAGTTTCATATCCAAACACAGAAGAAGCTGATCATGTGCATCAATCCCTACAACTGATTCAATGTGTCTCTGAACCTCCTCAACTAGTGTAGACTCATTACAATCAAGCTCAATACTGCGTCCATTCTCCGCAATCCGAACCATCAATTTCTCCCCCGAAACCAATCCCTCCCCCATGTTCAAACTCATCTATCTTATCCTCAAAAACCAAAAATCTCCACCACTCAACCCCCAATTCAACTCACCAACAATACTCCTCCAAATATCCACAAACCCGAACGCAAATCCTCCAAATATCCCCAAACCCCACTTCAGAAATCCTCAATTAAATCCCCAAAAAGCTCACACCTTTTCATTAGTTAACCCAACCCCAGATTACAAACCCTAATCCAAACCAACCCCACTTCAGAAATCATCAATTAGTGACCCCCCATTTTAACAGTTCAATCAGAAGCAAGCTCTTTTCCACCCCAAATGACAAAACCCAGAATCAAAACACCCGAAAAGAATCTCCCCAGAAGTTGCTGAAGCAGATTCACCCACCAATTTGAAGAAAAAAAAAATATTTGCAAAAAATCACTCTACACTCAACCTTCAATGGCCGGCTATTAATAAAGATTGACGAGATGGTAAGTCAAGTTGGGGGTTTCGTGAGGTAACAAATAGAGAGAGATCAAACAAGCTAAGCTTCGAAGAAATTCTAATTGATTCCTTTATTTAATTGAAGAGTTTAAGAGGGATTTGGTTTTCCTTCTCCATTTTTAATAAGCAAGAAAACTGGAGAGAAAGAGAAAGAGATCTCCTTCTGCGGCAAGAAACCTTCTTTGTGTTCAAGTAAAGTAGACCTCTAAAAAAACACACAATCTCTCTCAAACTCTTCGTTTTTTTTCCTTTATCTCTCCTCGTTTATTAAACCTTAAATTCTTAACCAGGACACATGCATGTCCTTGTTGGTGATTATCGTATGGACTTTGATTAGATTTTTATGTTGGGGAGAATGTGCGTGCACTTCATTGGGCTTGGAAGTTGGAAAGCCCAATTGGTTCATGCAACCCCTTCCATCCATCGTCATCAAGTTCGCGTTTAATTAAGAATTCAGATAATAAACGTGGGCTAATTGGGCTTGTCTAATTGGTGAGGGGGATGGAGGGTTGCACCCCCTCCCTCGCCCGTTTCCTCACCAAGTAGAATTCCTCGGGCTAATTTGATCGAACTCATTCATGCCTGCTAAATAGCACGATCGATTCCACTAAAAGACACCACCACTCACCTTTTTTTTTGTTTTTACATCTGTCGAAGAACACCACCATTATATAAACAAAAATAACCATAACCACTATTCTTCTTCTTCAATCACCACTGCCACTTCTCATCCAAATAACCCTAACCCTAACCACTATTCTTATTCTTATTCTTCTTTTTCAATCACCACCGCCACTTCTCATCCTCATCCTCCTCCTCCTATCATCTTCTTATTCTTCCCCATCAATCACCACTGCCACCTCTCATCTTCTTCTTCATATCTTATTTTTCTCCCTGTAGCGTGCTGGTGATTGAAGAAGAAGAAAAGGAAGAGGAGGGGTGGTGGTGGCCTCTTCTTTATTTTTTTCTTCTCCCTATGGTGTGGTGGTGGCGAGGTGGTGGTGAAGGGAAAGAGGAGGGGTGGCCTCCTTTTTTTTTCTTCTTTTCCCTGTGGCATGGTGGTGGTGGTGGTAGTGGCAAGGTGGTGGTGAAGGGGATGAGGAGGGGTGGCAATGGCCTCCTCCTCGTTTTTTTCTTCTCCATGTGGCATGGTGTCAGTAGTGGTGAAGGGGAGAAGGAGGGGTAGCGATGGCCTCTTCCTCATTTTTTTTCTCCCTGTGGCATGGTGGTGGTAAAGGGGAAGAGAAGGATAGATGGCGATGATGGGGTTGATGGAAAATAAATGGAGAGAGGAGAATAAAGGGAAAGATGAAAAGATAAGTTAGGTTTTTTATTTATATTGGTGGTGTCGTTCAGAAAGTAAGTGGTTGGTGGTGTCCTTTAGCAGAAATGATGGTTTTATTTAGCAGGGACCTTTGGTTTTTGTTACGGTAAAGCTATGTATTATAGACATGTCATGAAAAAAATGCAATTCTTTTAATTTAAATATGTAGGGTTATTTGGACTTGCTCCAATCATGAACTTAGTGTACTCCAAAATGTTTAAAAAAAATTAGTGTCCCCAGACTAACGGTCAGTCGTTATCACATAGTTATCACCACATTTGCATGTCACATGTTTTCCTTAATTTTTGTTATTGATCGAAATGCCAAGTTTTTTTATGTTGTAAAATTACAGATACTCCCTCTACCCTTCTTATTTTTAGCAAAGTCAAAATTTTAAAGTTAAATCAAGGGTTCACATTACATGGAGGAAACCTTAAGATAGTGACATGTATCTCGAGGCATGGTGAATAACTAGGATTTAAGTACTAAAATTAAAGAATTGAAATACAAAAACACATTGTCTTCTCCAAACAATCCAACCTACAACAACCCTCCTCCATTACAACATATATATATAGGATATGACGACATGTAAAACATGTCATCTAATGCTTGTGACGACGTCCATCAAAACGTCGAGGAATCAATGATCGTTATAGGTTTTGAGCATTTTACGACGTGCATTTTGCGTCATGGAATCATGTCCTTAGAGATTTTATATAATTCATTTATATGTACAATGACTTAAGTTGCATGTCGTAAGTCTCTTCAATGATACCCTTCACAAGTCGTTTAAAATGTAAATCAACGACGTGCTTTGAATGTCGTTGCACAAGACCTAAATGATGAATAACGACATGCTAGTCGCGACTTAACTAATAGTTGATGACGTATATTGCACAACGTCTTATTGTAAATGATGATGCCAAATGCATGTCGTCAAATGATTTCCTCTGCCATGTCAAATTGCACAGTGAGTATCCAAACCCAAAACACCATCGACTCTTCTCTCTTTCACCCCAATAACTAGCTTGAACCAAATTCACTTCAAAGCCACAACGTTTGTTCTTCTTATATTTTTATTTGTTCCCCTTTTCAAAGTTTTCATGCATTTTTCAGCCACAATGAAACCAAAACCTTAACTTTGTCAAGATGGGAGGTAGTGCAAAATCTAGCATATGTTTGAAGAGAGAGGGGGGAAGACGAGTTTCACAATGGCATTTAGACATGCTAGAATACGAGAGTGAAAATGTAGTGGTAACACACTAACACTAAAGTACCACTCACGAGTGCCCTAAGATATGATGAACAAGACTAAAGTGGGGTGAACAGTCTCTTTTTGAAAATCTATTTTATATGAAAAAGCTTTTGCGAAAGAATGCAAAGGTTAGTAGACTATATGAACACTTTGTATAAACTCAATTTTCAGATCTTTTAGAGCTTAGCATCAATAAAACAGTCAAAGATGAGATAAAAGAATGTAATGATTCACCTTTTGGTCTGGGTGGTCTCAAAAGTCATGAAATCTAAAACGCGATTCTAAGAAAATACTTTTGCAAAGTAGATCCAAGATTTGATGCACAATTCAAGCGAGGTAAACAATGATTTATTAAAACATGAAAGATGAGATATCAAAAGACAGTAAGATAAATAGGCATGCATAAATATGTAAAGAGAATGAGTAGACAATATCACACAAATATAACAAAGTTCACTTAATCCGGGGTCTGATTGGCAACTAACCTGTTACTTCCTCGGTGGAAAGAGTTTGCAAACCTCAAGCTTCTATTATCTTGATGAAAAAAGAACCACACTTTCAAATAACGTTCCTTAACCTCACAAGGTCAAGTTGGCATGCCCCCCCCCCCCCCCCCCCCCCCCCTGAGACTTATTGACACAAATCGAGTATTATGCTCCGCGAGACTTATGAATACCTTGGCGGTCACATGAGATGCAACACAACCAAGTATGATGGATGTGTGCTTGGGATTATGGAGATATCACCTGGTCTTCTGTTTGTGCTCCGCAAGACTTATCGAATGGCTGACAATCACACTTAGGGTTGGCAGTGGGGCGAATTTTTGCGGATATCCGCCCCACCCAATCCGTATGGGGCAGATTTGGATATGGCTGAATGGGTTTTCGGGTGGTTTCGGGTATTCAAACAGTATCCGTTGAATGGGTTTTAGCCATATCCGCCTCACGTATATCCGTTTATACTGCTTAAATTACTATAATACCCTTCAACCCTAAAGTAACTATTAACTAAACCATTTAAAAAAAAACTAAAACCTAAATCCGCCGCTCACAGAGAATCAAATCCTCTCTTCCAACTCCAGACAAACTCACACCCCCACCTAGATCGTCCCTGCCTCCCTGCTTCAGTTCACGAACAAAGCAACCCTCCTTCCTTCCTTCTTCTTCTTCTTCTTCACGTCTTCAGATCACAAACATAAAGTTCTTCTTCAATCTCTGTAAATCTTGTCACGCAACTCGAAAAAAAGTGTTTGGTCGAAGGAAGGGAGTCAGATCTAATGGGTTTCTCGTCAGTGAGATCGTCAGATCTGGTGGTTCGATCTGCGTCTGCGGTGGCTCGATATGTTATTGGCTTGATATCGAAATGGTTGTTGTTGTTGTTGGTTGATATTTGAGAATGAAAATGGTGGTGTGATTTGTTGTTGTTCGACCTGTTTGTTGTTGAGAATCTATTTTTTTTTTTTTTGAAAATGGTAGTTCGATCTGTTTGTTTGTTGTTCGACCTGTTTGTTGTTGAAAATGGTGGTGTGATTTGTTGTTGAGAATCTGTTTTTTTTTTCTTCTTCGGGTATTTGGGGCGGGGCGGATATCCACCAATCCGTCCGGTTCGGGGATGGTTTTTACAAAATATGGTAAACGAACATTCGGGGTGGATTGAAATATCCGTTATCTCCAGCGGAGCGGGGATGGATTTGTCCAAATCCGCCCAAATCCGCCCCGTTGCCATCCCTAATCACACCATCATGAAATGTAACACAACCAAGACTTATCATCTGCTTGGGATCTCCTATGATACTTACTCGTAGGAATTCATTCTATGGATTCAAGAACCCAAACGGGGTTGGTTGAGTTTAGGCAAACTAACACTCAAAGAGGTTTCTCCAAGTATGTCTATTTATAGAGTAGAAATAGGGTTCACCCTTACAAGTATGAAAGTTTGGAGTGACAAAGGAATGTTTCTCTCTAGAGCCTTTTAGATCTCAAACCAAAAAGTTGCTAAATTAAGGTCTTAACTTAAGCTAGATCTGTCTCAATTTCTTTTGAAGCTCACTCAAAGATAATATGGAGAGTTAAGATATTTCCTCTTCAACAAACTACACCAAAAAGGTTATTTAGTCAAAAAAAGTATTTTATTTTTATTTTTATGTTTGCCTAGGCTGTTGGCTTTCCAAATGCAAAATTTGTGACCAATCTATGAATTTTAATATTAAAATAACAGGATGGATAGTGCCCAGGATGTGGAAGATAACCAGCCTTGTAAAAGTTGCAATTTCACATGTGTCTAACACATGTTTCTGAAAAAGTATAAAAACCAAAATATTGGAAATCTCTTCAACCCTTTCCTTGACATTTTCTTCCTCGATATATACCTTGACGTTCATTACAGATCGTCATTTTCATTTGTATCGAAGAAAAACTCTAGTTAATTTATCACATGATTTTGTCCAATCGATCTTGTGTTTATCACTTTATTTGTTTCTTTCAATCTCTGATGTCTTGTTTTAAATAGAATATAGTACAAATTGGATTATTGGCATATCTTGAATGTTGGGGCTGATCCGTTAATACAAAATTTCTCTCTTGATGTTGGTGCTCATCCTATAATGGAGAAAAGGTTAAATTTTCAGTTTGAGTAGAGTTAATGATGTCTCTCAAGAAATTTATGTGTTCATTTTGTTATTGTTTATTTATCCTCTTCAAGTCGATACTATAGTAAGTTATTTGTTTCTATTTAGTTTCTCTTGTAAGGGAGCAAAGTATATGGGAGGATATTTTCAGAGAATATATAAGGGGATTAGAGGGGAAGATTTATTGGAAGAATTCTACAATGATTTGTCAAAATTCTGGTTTTGATTCCTGCTTAGGTTAATTTAGGATTCTAGTTCGACAACATAAAAACCACACTTTCCCCATTCAACTTTTACGATTTAGAGGTATGTTGGTTGTTGGGGTTAAAGTTTATCTTCATCTTCCTTCCCCTTCAAGGTTTTTGTTGGAGGAATCTCATGGGAGGCTATATTGAACACTTCAGCAGCTCCATAGTCGGTTCAAAAGCAATAGGATTGTTTCTCATGTCGAAGTGTGGAAGTTGAAATAAAATAAGAAGAGATTTTTATTCAATTATTTGAGCATCCACACTAAATTGCTAATTAGAGTGAGAAAGTTATGTCATTGAACAGTCAATGTGGTGCTTTTAAACCAACTTCTAGCTACCCACTATAAGAATGCTAGCTGTTAATAATCAATCTCAATAATTTCGGACCCTATTATAAAAAAAAATATTTATGTAGAACAACAAACAAATAAGAAATTTTAAAAGAGAGAGCACACACAATGGAAGGGGAATTTTATTAGGATTCGAAGCTCACTAGTGGTCTTTAATTGCTCCATCATCAAGTAGTTTTGACATTGAGTTGCATGGCATCATGACCACTAAGATGAGCCTAGTGAATGCCAGTCTTCCTACAATTAAGTATGGCACTCAATTAAGAAGATAGCAATGTCAACAATATCTTTTTATTCTTGTAAGTCGCACTAGTGAAGCTAATTTTTATCATAAACGAAAAAGGAAAAGTAAGCAAATTAATTAATCTTTTCTAATTATTTTTTAAATATAAGTAGTTGATTTTTTATTATTTATTTATTTAGTAGATTGTAGATTGTTGATTTGGGGACATGTATGTAGAGTATTGTTGGAAAGCAAGCATATATGCAGGAAATTCAATAAAATAAAATAAAAAAGCATGGGCACTAGGTTGGTATTTTATTTTTACTTTTTTATGAAATTCAAATATAATTGTGATAAATAAGAATATGTATTTTTCTGAAATCATATACTTCACTAAGGTAAATTTCTGATTGGTTCAATTTGGTATAGGTTGATAGGTTACGTCCAGAAAAAATGTCTTAAAAGGGGTTTTAGTGAACCTTAATCAGAATATATCTTATAGCGGAGTTAATTTGATCTAGTAACTGTATATAGAACCTAGTGAAGCAATAGTCTTTAGCTTCTTTTTATGTTTATCCATGTTGTGTTCTAGTTTTCATGCAACAAATATTACACTACTCATCTTATTGGTTGCTTCATATATTCCTTTAATTGGTATGATCAATTAACTCATGAGTGCAAGAGGGAAATTTATATAACCTGAATTATGTTATTATGAAATTTGTGAGTAACTAACCCTAGAATTTTCTGTTATGATGGTAGTAATTATGTTATTGTATTTTATGTATTGGTTCAACAGATTAAGTAGGAAGCAACTTTGTATCATATAAAATGAACATGACTAAATTCAGTACATTCTAATACCTGTGATGTATAATAGTCATAAATGTTAAATATTTTGGTGTATTGCATAAATAGACAATAAGATATAAAGTAAAATCATGATTTATTTATTAAAATATTTATTGCAATTTCGCTATTTATTAGTCTGAAGTCGGGTTATGTTTCAAAGGTTATGATCATATTTAATTGGTTTAATTTTTAAGTGAGCTTAGAGCTTTTCAGGATATTTATCGATCATAGGTTCGTCATTTATTGGACAACAAGTATACAGTTATCGTTGTATATTTCTCCTTCATAATTTTGTATTATTTATTCATAACATAAAATGAAACATTAACTATATATATATATATATATATATATAGTTATCAAAGTAACTTCTAGTTGCTTAAACAAGGTCCATCCATTTCTTTCAAAATACTAAATTTTATTTTCTCTTTGTTGTTTTTTAGAAGTATTTTGTTTTCGTGTGATTGGAAAAATGGTAAAATGTCACATTGTAACACTTGTAATAGTCCCTTTTTAATTATTTGAAATACTTATGTAATTTCTTCAACAACAAAATATTCATTATGATGTATTTTCCTTTCTTTATCAATAATTTTAATGTCACTCTAAAAGGTGACTCGGGTTTGTTTTGAATAATGTTTTTGTCATGCGGGTTTAGTCAAAATTTAGCCTAGCAAGATTTGAATTTAATTAATTTTTTTTTTTTTTCTGATTGGCAAGGGTGTAAGCCTAGCAAAATTTTTCTTCAGGCGTAATCATATCCTTGCTAAATTTGCATAGTTCCCCTAAATAATCTAGTTTAGCAGGGCTGAAGACACTGCATGGAATATTTATAAGACATGTTTTATGAAGGGTGAACCATGCCAAACTTGTTTTGGCAAGGTTAAGAACCAATCTAATAGATATTTTTGGCATAGTGACAATAGGGACAAACTAGTTCTTCTTGTTGCTGCTCTTGAATAGCTAAAACAAGTTTCTCCTGAACTCCCAAAATTGATGAAGGTAAATGAGGATGTAATTATTTATATACTGATCTTAGAGGGGTGAAGTTGACTTCACTATCTACATATCTGCTTTTTAGAATGGCTAAATTCAGAATGTCTATTTGTTTTATTAGAATGGTCTTCTGCTGACAGTGACACTTCAAGGGTGAAGACGACTTTATTTTTTCTCGTCAACTTTTTAAAAACAAATGTTTTATCTTAGTCACGTGTCATTGTAGTTGACATGGAATCCACCTTTAAGTACATGGTCATATCTAAAGTGAAAATATTTTCCCTTAAGAAATATTCATTCTTATCCGAGAGACCCAAATTCAAACTTTGAATTTTGATTCTCACACATTTTTGCCTCCAAATAGTTTTTGACACTCATTTTAAGTTTTGGCCATCCATAAGCTATTTCTGCTTTGTCTTCAAATGTCATTTGGCATTGTATATCTTATTGGACTTCAACCATCTTGAACTTTGTCTTCTTGAAATTTTAATATTGCTTGCCCGATATTCATATCTTTGACTTCGGTATCTTGAATTAACGTCATCTTTGGTTGACTTTGATTTTGATTGATGCGTGACTTGATTTCATCTTCTTGCAGTGTTGCCTTTGGTGTAGTCTTCATGATCGCATTGAATGATTTAATTTCATCAATCACTCACAACCTAGTAAACATAACTTTATGATTCAGTCAATACATTTTTACAAAAAAATTCAGCTCAACCTATATTGGTTTTACAAGCATAACCAATATTGTTTTTGTACTAATTCACAAATAACATTTTCAGTCACAATCTATCAGATCCATTCAAAGCTCAAACTTGAGTGATTATACCATTATTCGTCTAGGAACTGAGATATGTGACAGACAAGGCTGTTTGGTGTCGGATTTGTGTGACTCACACTTGAATGTTTTACGCAAAATTCATGATGGCATCACAAGTGAATTATCCTCCATCATATCTAACATACGAAATATGCACAAAATTTGTACTCAACATTTTGTGACTTGGTTTTCCACGTGCAAAAATGCTATTAATAGTTATCAAAATAGTTTTAACCAAGTTTTTGTTCAGGCTATTAGTTATCTCCAATTTATGGATTTTATGACACAGTTTGCTCAGTTGCAGCTTCAAGGGTCCATGGCTCAGATGACTCCGATACAGATTTCAGGTCTTTTCACTTAAGTTACTATGAGCTTGCCACCACAAATGTTTCAAACTACACGATTGCCCGGTAGCTCTCAGTTTACCTTGCTTACTCACAACCCACCTTCATATACTGCAAGTGTCACCTTGATGGTTATGGATAATTCAAATGATACATACTATCTCTAACCTCAAAGAACTATCAAGGACACAGTTATGAAGCATTTTGAGGATTTTGATTAGACAACGAAGATCTATAATAAGTTTAAACGAAGATCTTCAAAGTCAAATACTTTCGCTTGTTTTTAATAACAAACTCAGTTTTTGAAATGTGACTATTTACCCCCCTAGTCAAGCTAGTCTATTGTTATTGGTAATTTGGTGTCATAGCAAATATCTTGTACTTTCAAGCTTGTTTTCAAACAAGTCACAAAGGGTTATTTCGTGCAAGACAAATTTTGGTGAAACAAGCACGTTCTCACATGATACCGAAACAATAAACATCACACAGAAATCAAATATTTATCTCAGGCAACCACATATGATCATACAAATTAGACATTGAGATAGTAATCATAGTGAGATAAAAAAAACATGTTTAACAACAATAAAACCTGAAATAATCCATGTGCTTCTAATAAAGCTAAAACATGATCATTGAAGATACACAAATATCAACAGATAAAATAAAGACTAACTAATAGTCAAAGTATATTTATCTTAAATATCTAAAAAGACACACAAATAAACTTAGAGGGCATCTGCCACGAATCACGTCACTGAAGTGAAATATTGAGGGATCAAATAATTACTCATCACAAAGGCTCTCATAGTAGCCCATATCAAGTCCCTTAGCTCGTGTTATCTTCATATTTGCAGTTGTGTTGCATTCTTTTATGCATAACATATATTAGGTTATCTTTGTTCACCGAAACATCAAATCTTGCATCTACTGCTATTCGCTCAGTCTTCTCTTCTGCCTTCATTTTCTCCTTGAGTTTGCTCTTAGTAAAAACCTATTTTAGCATTAGGCGTATTGTTTCGGATATGGATTTACCTCCTTAAGTTACAACAATATATTCAAATTCTTCCATTTCATCGTCATTTGTCTCAACATCACCATACCTCATATTGCGTAGTAGATACTTGGCCTCACGTCCCCACTTTGCTTTACACTTGAACCACTTGAACACTCTTCGCCCATACATAGCTATGAGTATGTTGTGAGTTCCTTGAAAGGTTGTTTGGTGAATATAAAATTTTTATCGTACGTTACTGCTCATATAGTCAACATTGCTTGCACATTATTTGGCCATTACTGGCTTAATTTCTCCCTCTTATACTTGGAACCAATATTCTTTCTTATTTGTGCTTTGAAGCATTATGAACCATTCTCAAACTAAGGTTGAAATGTGGACAAATGAGGGAATTGATGGAGATTTTGGTGAGATCCAGAGGATCAAATTGAGTAATGAAACATTTGATCAAAATAAACATTTGACTAATAAGTGTACTTGCAATTAAACATTTATATACAAAAGCATTGACGCATATGTCATTGACTATGATAAAATCAAGCAAGCATCAAAAGTGGATCAAAGTTTGTGTGCGCTCAAGCTTTTTACTCATATTTTACTTACCCAATTAATGGCAGTGGTCAGCTCAATTAAATTTGTGTACTTTGGGTCTTAGGCGATAGTTGACTAAGGGTCCCTTGGCCCAAATGGATTAAAAAATTAATATTTGAAAATTAAGTTTCACTTATATTTTTGTATATGTTTGTAAAGATCATAAATTCATATTGTGTAACATTTAATTGTAAAATTTTGTTGTGGCCCTATTATCTAATTCTATTAATGAATTGTCAACTTATTATACTAAAAAATAAAAAATATTTTTTATTGAAGCTTGTCTTAAGTGGGGACCTAGACAAATTTCTGACAAGAGTATGAAATCCTCAAGCCATAAATATATGGTAAAGAATAATGAAAAGATATAGATCTTGATTACCTTATTTTATTTGGAAGTGTGCAACTTAGTTGAAAAGAAAACCACCGTATATAAAAAAAAAGTGATGAATGATAATAAAAAAAAGTGTTGAAATATTAAGAAACATGAAAATATGATGCCAATGGTAGCCTGGTTGGATGGTTAAGGCTGTGGTGATTCAACCCCCACCCACATCTTGGGTTCTATAGCCACCGGCAGCACGCTTGCTTTAAAAAAAAAACACGAGAAGATGATAGAGAAACCCCATTAATTTTCTCTCAATGAAATGAAGAGAATGTGGAAAATGGAAATCAATGTAATGATACAATTGTTTGATGAAAGGAGAAGAATAGTAAAACAATGATGTAGCTCATTGAATTTTTTGTGAAAGAAATGAGAATAAAAATTAGGAGATAAAATGTCTCATCATGTTTGATAATAGTAATCAATTCTTAAAATGTTGCATCATGTTCATACTTTAGGTTTCATAATACAAACAATTGATCAACTCCAACTCAACTCAACTCATTTGTAGTTAAATAATAATACAAACAAATTGAACCTAATATTATTCACAGTGGGGCGTAAATTATAACAATTCAACTAATTAGGTTTCAAAAGACAAAAATACTTGACTCTTGTAGCATAATCAGATTGCAAAATCGTATATGTTAGATCTAAAGGTTTTTTTATATTTATATTTATAAAGATCATAATTATAACATTAAATAGTCAAACATTTTTGTGGCCCTATCATCTAATTTTATTAAAAAAAATGTTAATAATTCCATGGTTGAGACATGTAAAAGTAGATAACTCATATTGTTGTAATTAGCAATAGGCTTGAAATTATATTGAAGTAACATGAATAATTGCTTATTGTTGCACGATAAAATATGTTAAAACACTGCTAAAAATATTAAATCTTGCACATGCAAATAAATTATTCAATTTACCCACAATCTTACATCTTCTTTCCAATGTTAGGACTCTCAACCTTTTGCCACTGAATTCAAGATATGGTGCATAAGAGCGACCACAGCCGTTAGGCTGCCAACAAATGTGAAATCATGCAACCGGCTTGACATATGGTGTAGTAAAGATTTCTAAATTTTGGAACTAACTTTTAATCTTTGCTTTAAACAAAGTGAAAAAAAAAATTCAGTTAAAAAAATAAAAAATTTCTGACACATCTAGAAACGAGAAAACAATTCTCATATTTACTCAGTTTTTAACTTTTAATTTTTAATTTTTGGGTTGTTAGTGAGATCTTTCCTTGATTTTTTGTATCTCTCACTTTTTTTCTAATCAATGAGTTGGTAAAGGTGTGGTAGATGAAATCACGAGTTTGAACCCGACTGGACGTATGAGGTGGGGAGGGTTGAGTACTAAATTTGTTTAAACTATTTCATGACAATGTCAAGATTTTACAATCCTAGTACACTTACATATTTGAGTTGTTTGGTATGAAGTATAAATGCACTAAAAGTGCTAGTAGGGGCAAAGTCGGCCATTCCAAGTCATTGTATGCCCTAGACTTTGTTTGAGTAAGGTGGTTCAACCACGTTACCAGCTAGATCGAATTTTAGCATCCAATCTTGATCAGACTTGCCAACAAATATTGATACTTAGTGATAAGGGGTCTTCCATTGCTATGTTTATCAAGGTAGTTAAAGCGTTGAAGTGAAGGCAAATCAAGGGCCATTATTACCATTTTTAGCGAAGTGAGCGCTTTACGAACATAATAAAAACAAACGTAATAAAATTTTATAAAATGCATTTTACTTATATTTATGCTTTTAAATAGAAAATTAAAGTTATAATGTTATTAATGATAACTAGTCATGTAATTATCTTTATAATTTGCACCATTAAAATTCATCTATAATCCTCAATCAATTCAATCACATAATTAAAGTAATAAATAAATGATTTAAAATTTACTTGAGAATATCTAAGTTACTAACAATTTCAATAGATATTTCCTATATTAGTATACTACGTAGCAAATTAGAAATAAAATTGTATGTTAATACTTTGAAAATTTTATTCAAAATTAATTAATTAATTAATTAAAGACAATGAAGATCTTTGTGTGGACTTTACAGAGTTTGAAAATTGGAACTAATCTCTATTGTAAGAATATGTAATCGTAATAATATATCTTATTATTGTAAAAATAAAATAAATAAATCTCATTTTCCTCGATTTTTTTTTATTTGGCCAAGGCAAAGCGTGTTGTCACGTTTCTCGCTTTAAGTGGTCGCTTTGGCTCGCTTTGACTACACTGATATTTAGTGTTCTACCGAGCATATTTGGTCAATAAATCATGTCCTAACTTTGAAAGAATTTGATAGTTACAATGTCGCGATTTCTACCAATCTAACACATCGTATGATTTACTTGTAGCTTAGTTGGTCAGACATCCACTCTCCTTGTGAGAGGTCGTGGGTTCGAGACTCACCAGTTAGGATTTTGTAAGTTTTCGCCCGATTATTAGGAGCACATTTGCTCCACCCTTGATAAGGCTTCGAGTATTGAATGATGCTGCTTAGATGGACTAGACCGGAGCGAAGCGAAAGCGAGTCTTCATGCAAGGTGGAGGCGATGGACCGGAGCGAAAGGAGGATATTAAGTGGCAACAATATTTTAACCTTAGGGCTTGGTTTGGTTAACCCTATAGGGTCAGTCATGTAGCATTTGGGCATGGATTAATAAATAAATAAAAAGAGTCAATGACCCAATTAAATTTTTTTTAAAATTAAAAAATTTAAATTTAAAATTAAAAAAAAAGTGTAGGACCATCTAAATATCACATCTATTATGAAACATTACATTGTCTAATAACTTTCCTTTTTTTTTTTAGCTAATAAGGCAAATACAACATCATCATCCATCGAGTTACAAGTAGATATTCATTTTATACTTCAATATTAACTAGACTTGTTTTATACCATTCAAAGAGTTCTTTTAACTTACTCTTAAAATATGCTAAAGTACTTTGATTTTTGTATTATGTGTTTTTATATGTTCATGATTACCTCCAATACCGTCATTCAATTCTAAACATAATTCTAAAATTGATGACTTATAAGGTGGATTTATAATGAAAGCAAGTATAATAACAAGAGAAATTTACTCTAAATATTTATCAAACTTAGATTTAATTTTCTCATAAATATATTTGCATTGAGGCATTTTGAATAATTATTTAAACAATAGTTTTTACATAATGATAACAAAATTCACCTGAAGTCACATAGTTAGAGCTTGAAAATAATTTAGTCGATTCATAAAAACAATTTGAAAAATATATGATGACTATTGCATTTTTCCGATTTATAGCGGTTGGTATGTGATTAAAATCAGAACCACGAAAAAATATTTTCAACACTTTTCATATTGCATGGCCACGTTTAACATAAGATAAGTGAAATTCCAATGATGTTGAACATCAATAGGTACTCTTCTAACTTTCACACCTAAACTTTTACACAACTCAACAAATTTTTGTGAACCACTTACAAATCTTTTGACATACCTTATGCACTCTCAAGTGTTTTCTAGTGAATCTTGAATGAACTTGAATCCATTTCATACTAATCAATTGACAACATGTGTACTACAACGAACATGGAATAAAACTTTGCTAAAATCTTGAACAAACTTGTTACAAATTACTACACCGCCACAAGGATATGGAAGCATATATAATTATTTTTTTCATAATTTTCCTTTGTAGTTTCTAGCCCCTACCAATAAAATGAGCAGTTAAACACATATTTTATTTTTGAACTCCATAAATCATGTGTCAAACATATTTTTCAAGAAATAATACCTAATACATCTTTCAATGAATTCATTTCTTCAAAAAATATTTTAAGCACGTGATTTTTATAGTATTACGACAAGATGATTTAAAAGAACTAACAAATTAAAAATAAAATTTAAATCATGTCTTAAGAGGGCTACACTTGATCCGAGTTTGGTGGGGTGAGCACATTTAAATTTGATCAAGTTGTAGTTCGATATGAGACCATCTGGTACTTTGTTCGAGAAAAAGTAGGTTTTGCTAAGGTAAAAAAAGTAATTTCATCGGTGGGTGCTAAATTCTTTGGTCCCCAATTTTGTAATTTACGTGAGATTTTGATCATAAATAAAGAAAGAAATTTTTCTAAATAGTCAAATGTTTTTTCTTCCTTAATAGACATATTTAATACGACAAACACTTTGTGCCCTGTCTAGATTGTCGATATTATAATTCTAATCAATATTTTATAATATTTTACTTAAGGCTTTGATCATAACTCATAAGTAAATATTTTATAATATTTTACTTAAGGCTTTGATCTTAACTCATAAGTAAATATTTTATAATATTTTATTGTATGCCTTAATGTTGTTAATTCTTACATTTATTTTCTTTGTATGTAACACTTAAAAATATATGGATAATTAAAAAGTGCTAGTTTTGGTCGGGAATTTTCTTCATGGAAGTCTTTCCTAGACATGGCAAATGTAGCTATGTAGACGTGGAGTCTTTTGTGTCATTACCACGATCGGATAATGAATATACTCTGCCAATTGCTTAGTAATTGTCAACAGCTCAGATTGATCCATTAGTAGTTGAAACAGAAGAATCATGTGTCTCAGCTACTAAGGAGGAATGAGCGACAAAAAATCATTGCGTATTATGTTTCTTATACTTGACAGAGGATGCAATATCAAAGTTGCCAATAAGGATGTTCCAAAAGGGATGTTTGAATGAAAGGCTTGTAAAAGGGTATCTAATTTCCATCAAACTTTGGGAGGACATAGAACAAGTCATAAAAATGTTAAAGGGTGTTACGCGGCTAAGCTTGACAATGTTGATGAAAGTGCAATGGAAGAAGATGTCATAACTAATGACGAATATTTTTTCTGGTCTAAATCTACTTCAGTGAGGCCATTGGAAAACACTTCCTAACCCCTCTTAGCTACCAACTCTAGAAAGAAGTCCAAGGTGCACAAATGCATAATTTGTCATCGAATCTTTTTGTCTGAATAAGCTTTAGGTGGACATAAAAGGTGTCATTGGCTTACTTCCGGCTTACTTCCAATTCACTTGATGCTTATTTAGTTGCCAAGTTTCTTCCGATTCAATAATATAATCAAAATATTTATCAAAATCCTACATTTAACAACTCTACACTTCTTGATCTTAATCTGATAACACCAATAGATAATGGGAGTGGGGTCCGTGAAGATCACTGAAATCCATTAACCTTTCAAGTCTTGCCTAAGGTTTCTCTATAACCTTGGATCACTATGCAAGGAAACGAAGACAATGGTAATGATGGAAATACAATCAATACTAATATTGACACTTCAATGCTTAGTATCGAGGATGGAAGAGATGGTAAGGTCAACCTGGCAAAACTAAGTGACCTAAAGGATATAAGCATTGGCAATGGTTCATTTCCATGGCTACAAGTGGAGATTGGTTCAATTTCTAAATAATGAAACCTAAAGTTTGAACTAAAGAAGAAAAAAAACATGAGAATGTATGTCGTATGAGAAATTGTAATTACAGGCGTAAGAAGTCCCAAACCATTCATGTATTTAATTTCTATTTGTCATTATATTTCATTTGGTTGGTCATTTGAAAATAATTTTGGTATGATGAACTTTTATCTATCATTATTTCCTTCCGACAAAAATTTAACATCTTCATTTGTATTTAACAGGGATCAGTTCTTACAATGTCAAATCATGTTTGTACTTTAGTAACAACAACTACTAAAACCAACTCAACTCATTTGTAGTTAAATAACAATACAGACAAATTGGATATAATATTATTCACAATGGTAGATAAATTATAACAATTCAACTAATTAGGTTTTAAATGACAAAAAGTAAAAAAAAATATTTGACCCCAGTATCATAACCAGATTGCAAAATCATATATACTACTATTTAGGTCTACAAATAATCTATATTTTCGTATTTATTTATAAAGATCATAATATATAACATTAAATAGTCAAACATTTTTGTGGCCCATCATCTAATTTTATTAAAAAAAAAATTGTTAACTATTCCATGGTTGAGACATAAAAATTGACAACCCATATTCTTGTAAGCAATAAGCTTGAATTATATTTTCTCATTTAACTGGATTAACATGAATAGTTTCTCATTGTTGCACGATAAATTATGTTAAAGTTAGTCCTTAATGGAAAAACATGTGCTGAAAAAATTAAATCTTCCAAATGCATATAAATTATTTAATTTCCCCAAAATCTCACATTATCTCTCCCATGTTGAGACTCTCAACCTTTCGCTTGAATTCATGATATGGTGCATAAGAGAGAACACAATCATTGGATTGCTAACAAATGTGAAATCATGCAACCGGCTTGACATATGGTATAGTGAAGCTTTCTAAATTTTGGGACTCACTTTTAATCTTTGCTTAAACAAAATTAAAGTTTTAGTTAAAAAAATAAAAATAAAATTCTGACACGTCTAGAAACGAGAAAACAATTCTCGTATTTCTCAGCTTTTAACCTTTTTATTTTATTTTATTTTATTTTTATTTTTATTTTTGGGTTGTTAGTAAGATGTTTCATTGATTTTTTTGTATCTCACTCTTATTTTAAATCAAGAAACTAACTTAACTATTTCATGACAATGTCAAGAATTTACAATCCTAGTACAATTACATATTTGAGTTGTTTGGTATGAAGTATAAAGGCACTAAAAATGTTGGTAGGGGCAAAGTCGACCACTCCAAGTCATTGTGTGCCCTAGACTTTGTCCAAGTTAGGTGTTTCAATCACATTGTTGCGTTGATCAAATTTTAGCATTCAATGGACTCGCCAACAAATACTCTTAATTAGTGATAAGGGATCTTTTCATGGCTATGTTTATCAAGGCAGTTAAAGTGTTGATGGAATTGTGGTAGCCCTCTTACCAGTTTAAGCGAACAAACGCTATATGAACGTAATAAAAATTTTGTAATAAAATTTTATAAAGTGCAAACAAATGCATTTTAGTTATATTTAGGCCTTTATAATTTGAAATTATTATAATAATTTTTAATTCGCGCTCAATTCAATCACCTAATTAAAGTAAGAAAAATAATAATAAGTAAACAATTTTCAATTGATTTGAAGACATTTAAGTAACTAACATTTTGATAGAGATTTTCCTATATTATTATAATACGTAGCAAATTAGATATATAGTTGTAGCCAAAGGTGTATCAGCTAAGTTGGTAGAGGTGTGGCGGATGAAATCACACGTCACGGGTTCGAACTCGACCGATGGCATGGGATGGGGAGGCTTTTAAAAAAAAGATAAATGATGATATATATATATATATATATATGTAGTTGTATGTTAATACTTTGAAAATAACTATTAAAAATAAGAAATTAACTAATAAATTATTAAAAGACGATGAAGATCTTTGTTTTGACTTTAGAAATTTTGAAAATTGGAACCAATCTCTATTGTAAGAATATATCATCCTAATAATATCTCTCATTACCAAAATTTCTATTGTAAAAATTAAAATGAATAAATAAATAAATCTCATTACCGAAAGCGTGTTGTCACCGCTTCTCGCTTTAAGCAGTCGCTTTGGCTCGTTTTGAATATATTGATATTTATTGCTCTACAGAACAAATTTGGTCAAATTTATTTGGTGTTGGGTGTTATGGATCTAAGCAACTCGATGGAAATTCGAGCAACTTTGAAGTAATTGAGTAATGAGATAGCATATTATAGTTATTTGTTAATTGAGTTGATTATATTAAATTCTATATTAAAGAATATGGCATTAGCCATATGACGTTTAGGGTTAAAGAGATTGCTTGCTAAATAAGCTAATATGCTCTATATATAAGACATGATATCAAAGTCATGGACGATGATTGATTGAATGAAAAATTAAGTTATTTATTTATCTTTTATTTTAGGGTTTATCTTAGCTTTAGTTTAGGATATATTACACCTAACTTGCTATAAACCCCCGTGTAGCAAAGAATTCTTCCCGATCGATTTCGAGCGGCCACCGACACGCCATCGATCGCTATTTTAGTGCATTCTAGTTCATGGTGTAGACTTTGCTAACTCCTTCATATGTCTAATACGATTTTTAGAAAATTAGGGATCAAATCGAATATAAACATAAATCTGATTGCACTTGTTTGCATAAAATTTAAAAAAAAACCTATTTATCTTCATAGAATCTAAAAGGCGTCTTCTCATTCAATATGAGGGCCAAATAAAATAGTCAATAAATCATGTCCTAACTTTGAAAGAATTTGATAGTTACCTTGTTGGGATTCCCACCAGCCTGATACATCATATAATTTATTTGTATCAATTGTTGGCTCATCTAAATATCACTTTAATTATGAAACATTATATCATCTAGTAAAAAAAAATTTGGCTAATAAGGCAAACACAACATCATCATTCATTGAGTTATAAGTAGATATGACAGTTTGTGCTTCAATATTAACTAGACTTGTTTTGTACTCTTCAAATAGTTCTTTTAACTTACTTTTAAAATATGCTATAGTAAATTGATTTTTTGTATTATTTGTTTCTAAATTTTCTTGATTACCTGCAATACTACCATTAAGTTATAAACACAATTCTAAAATTGATGACTTATGATGTGGATCCATAATTGAAGCAAGTCTAAGTACAAGCGATATTTACTCCCAATATTTATTAAACATAGATTGAATTTTCTCATAATTACATTTGCATTGAGACTCTTTTCCGTAATTATTTAAATACAATACTATTTTACTTAATGATAAACAAATTCACTGGAAGTCACATATTTAGAGTCTGAAAATAATTTAGTAGATTCATAAAACATTTTGAAAAATATATGATGACTATTGCCTTTTCCCAATCTATAGTTATTGGCATGTGATTAAAATCAAAACCACGAAAAAATGTCTTAAACACTTTTCATATTGCATGACCACGTTTAACATAAGCTATGTGGAATTCCAATAATATTGAATGTCAAAAGATATTCTTCCAACTTTCACACCTAAGTTTTACATAAATCAACAAATTTTTTGTAAATATCTTATAGGGCCTTTGCCATACTTTATGCACTCACTGATGTTTCCAGTGAATCTTGAACTAACTTGAGTCAATCATGTACTAATCAATTGAGAACATGTGCACTACATTAAACATCGAATAGAGCTTTGCTAAAATCTTGAACTAACTTGCCACAAATTGCTAAATCGCCATATGGATATGGAAGCAATAAATAAATAAATTATAATTCTCCTTTTTAGTTTTCAACCCCTATCAATAAAGTTAAAACACATATATCATTTTTTTTATTTTGAACTCCATAAATAATATGTTAAACATATTCTTCCATAAATAATACCTAGCACATCTTTCAATGAATTATTCCTTCAGAAAATAATTTAAGCACATCGTTTTTTATAGTATTACGAGAAGGTGGTTTAAATTAGGGACCAAAAGAGTTAAGCATCCACCAATACAATGATTGCTTTTTCAGAACCTTAGTAGAACATATTTCTTCTCGAACAAAGTACCAAACGGTCTCATATCGAGCTACAACTTGATCAAATTTAAATGTGCCCACCCCACTAGATTCAGATAAAATGTAGCCCTCTTAAGACATGATTTAATTTGTTTTTTTTAAATGCCTAGGTCTACCTCCACTCGTACATGACAATAAAATATTACAATACCTGCACTTAAATGAAACATTGCAATATCATATTATATTATATACTAATCATATTTTGTAATACATGTGAGATTTTGATCATAATATTTTTAATACACACACCCATATATATATATATATATACTGACCAACGTTATCAGAGGCTGACCAAAGCTACCTCAAACATACTGACCATTATTTCCCCCCAAAACAACAAGACGACATGGCTCTGATACCAATATTCTGAAATATAGTAATAGAAATAAAACTGATTTTCAAAATGGAAACAATGTGAAGATTATAAATTTTTTTGCTTAATCTATGCTAAGGACCGATGCTGGATTTGAAGAGGAGATTCCAATAATTATTGGAAATCTAGAAGTTATACAGGTAGGTCAATTAGATAGATTGAACAATACTTAATAAAAGAAGATATGCTTTTATTTATGAAGAAAGATTACAGAGAAAAACAAAGGAAAACTTACAGGAGATATAGGGGTTGCATTCTTTCTCTCAATTTTCGGATGCCTCTCAACTCTGGAGAATGGCTTTTTTAAATAAAAAAAAGAAAGACTTAAAATACAAAACATAATGATTACAAGAGAAGATACGAATACTATTCGCTTTGGATTCTTGGAACATTTGGACTTTTGTAATAATTGTTGCTAGTGGAAGGACTGATTACTTTTGTAGTGGTTGAACTGTTGACTTTGATTTGGTGTGGGAACTGTTGATTCACGGGGTTGCTTTTGTAAAAGAAGATGTTGTTGGTTGGCACCGAAAGAAACTACGTCATTTTGTAGAGCTGGAAGAAGCTCGATTGATTGCTTGAACATTTGTAATTATTGCTTCTAGAATCATGATGACTCATGAAAGCTTTGATTGATGGTGGGGAAAGGAATCATGCAAGTGGCGAAAAAATGCCAAAGCAATCATCCTCATTGTCGGGCTCTGTTGAATCGTCTTCTTCGTCTGGTCCTTCCATGGAGTGGATCTGAGAAAGGATCTTCAACAGTTGAGCTTTTGTTGGTTTTACTTGCAATTGCTTCTTAATGTGTTGCTTGAGAAGCTTCCCTGAGGAAGAAGCTTGGATAGGATTCACCTGAGGAGCAGGGGAAAAATCCTTATTTGAAAAGAACTTTGTAACTGCTTCTTTTGCAACACTAGAGTGATTAAATTGTGACCACCATTTGACTTTGAATCGGCAGTAGAACCAGAGAAGAGCTTGAGCTGATTGACATGGAACAGAGAGAGCTGAAGAGACATAGTCCCAACAACAGATCCATGCGAGATTGAACTTGATGCAGAACCAGAACGAGAAAACTTGCTCTGAGGCTGGAATTGGAAGGTGAAACTTGGATTTGAAGATCTGCCATCCTTCAAGAGCTGGAGGAGGAAGAATATCTTGTATCGGACCATAATGATTCCATCATGTATGCTAAAACCATAATGGGATAGATTTAGATGAAAACTTCTTGCAGAACAAGAAGAACCAAGAATGAGAACAATTTGGGGTTGTGAGCAAGAAAGCTTGAGACCAGACCATCTTGTATTCAAAGTAATTTAAGATTGGGGATTGTAATTGATTGAGAACTTCTTATGGAAACAAAGATTTTGCTTCCAATCAGCTTTATACTAGATTTGTAAGATTTGACATTTAGAGTGGGTGATTTTTGATGGATTTGTAGGATCTTTGTGATGAGTGATCAGTACTGAGTCAGAGTCGACTAATATGAACTCTTAGAATTCACGGGTTTTGAGGATATCAGCTTCCTCAAAAGGGGCTCTTGGATCAAATAACCGCTTAGCTATTTGATGGGGATCTTTGGAGATATAATACAAAAATGGTTCTATCATTGTAATTGGATCAATGCTTGGCTTTGTAACATAAGGATTTGGAGTTTTTGAAGGTTTTGGTTTTGGAAATGAAGTCATTGCAGAGGATGATCCTTTTTCATTTGCCAATGGAATGTATGGGTTTATAAGTGAAAGGGCGTAAGAAAGAGGGGTTTTGAGCTTTGAAGCATAAGGCTTCATATATAGCATATTGAGCTTTGGATTGTGCTTGAGGTGATTGAGATGGAGCATGCGGGTTTGAAGAGGATTGGGAACTCATGGTGGTTTCTTTTGAAGCGGTTCACTCTTTTGGAGGAATCCTCTTGTCAGAAAATCTGGTAGAGAGTTTGATTCTCCTTTTATATATTCGATTTGAAAATCAAATGAGACAGTAAACCCTGCCTGCGAGCAAAAATTTGTTTAGAAACAAGATTTTGAACATCTTTTTGTAAAATATCTTTTGCAGATTTACAATCAACTCGTAAAAGAAATTTCTGATTTATCAAATCATATTGAAATTTCATGATACATAAAACAATTGAAAGTAATTCTTTTTTGATAGTAGAGTAATTGGATTGAGTGCTATTCCAAATACCAGAGTGGTATCTGACTAATTGTACATGCATAGAATCAGGGAGACACTATTTTAGAATACCACCATATCCTAAATTAGAAGCATCTATTTCTAGAATCTTGAAAGCTTTGGAATTGGAAATGCCTAAACAAGGAAGACTCTTGACTTGGGCTTTGACTTGACGAACCATTTTGGTATGGGCTGAAGTCCATGGGCTTGGATTTGCTTTGAGTCTATCAAATAGTGGTTAGAGTAAAACTCTGAGATTTTTGTAGAATTCAGCAACATAATTTAGGGATCCTAAAAAGCATTGCAATTGATTTTTGTCATTAATTTCATCAGGAAATTTATCTGCAAATTCAATTGACCTAGAGATAGGTATAATTGTGCCATGATAAATTTTGTGTCCAAGAAAACGAACATTGGTTTGAAATAAATCAATTTTGGTTGGTGAAAGGACTAAACCATTTGTTTTGATAATTTTGAAAAATTGATACAAATGTTTCCAGTGATCGGTTAGAGATTCGGAAAAGAGGAGTATATCATCGATATACACGAATGTAAAATGAGATAATGGAGTGTGAATATCATTCATGATATTTTGGAATTCACTCGGATCATTCTTAAGACCAAAAGGCATTACTGTCCATTCGTAATAAGCAAAAGGTATATTGAAAGCAGTCTTGTAACGATCTTGGGGATGAATCTGAATTTGCCAAAATATAGATTTAAGATCAAATTTAGAGAATACCTTGGCAAGGTATAATCTGTTAATAAGATCTCGTTTGTTAGATATGGGATACCTAATCCATTGTAAAGCTTCATTAAGCGGTTTGTAATTGATAACCAATCGAGGAGTTCCTTGCTCTATCTCAGCAGCTTTGTTGACATAGAAAGCAAAACAACTCCACGGGGATTTGGAAGAAGTGATTAATTTTTAGAAATTAATCCTTGAATCTCAGATTTACAGTATTTCATTAATTTAGAATTCATCTGAATTGGTCCGGCTTAGTACAAATATTTGATTCATGAAAAGTGGATTCATATGGTAGATGAACCATATGTTTTTTGCAATGTCAGAAGGCATTAGGCAAATCAGAACAAAGTTCTGCAACCATCTTTTATCTGAAATGGCTAATTTGAGTTTGTATTTTTGGGTCTTTGAGCTGTTGATCAATACGATAGTATTGAACTTCTTCTTTTAAAAAATTGAGATGATGGCAGTTCCTATCAAGTAGGTTTAGATATAAACTCTTCTTTTTGAGAATATTTAAAACCTTGGGCTTGAGAAGGAAAGAGAAGGTTATGTCTTCTCCAAGAATTTTTGTTTGAATACCACTTTCAGTAACATGAAAGGGGTATATCATAGTTAAGAATGGGGTACCGAGAATTAACTGCTGACCCATATCTTTAACTAACAAAAACTCTTGCTTAATACATAATCTATTATGACAGATATGAGCATTTGTAAGTTTGTAAGTAACTTGTAGTTCTTGTGCATTGACTGTGTATAATTTTTTTGTTGTTTTCTCAAAGTATTTAATAGGTATTAAACCTGCTGAAACACAATTGAGATCTGCTCCAGAATCAACTAAAGCAGTGGTATTGATGGTATATTCTCTATTTATCACAAGAGAAATATTAATATCCATTTTTGATATGTAATTTGGTGTATCAAGTTTAAAAACTGTGGACTGGATTCTTCAAAATTATTTTTTGAAGAAGGTATATCAGTGGAAGAAGATAATTGGACATTGTGATTTTGGAGAGTCACAAGTTCAAATTCAAGGCAAGAATGAATCTGCTTGAGATTTGAAATATATTTCTTCACGATATTGATCTCAGTTTTTAAATCTTGAATTGTTACAGGCTCTTGAGAAGTATTCGTAAGTCTATCCATAATGTCTTTATGACTATAGAATGGTTTAAGAATATCAAGTTGGTCTTTTTTAGAGATTGAGTGTTTGATATGAGTAAGATACTCATGTTTTAATTTTGGATCATCAATATGATCAACAAAAGAATACTTGCTTCTTTATGTCTTGAAATCATATTGATAGTATTGCAAATACAAGCACCTATTTCTTGATTCTTTTCTTCTTTTAAAGAAGAGTCAGAAGAAGATTTCATTTGATAAACCATAAGGTCATCAGATGAATCTTTCTCATTAGAATCAGAAATATCAGATGATTGTGAATTTATTAGCAATTTTGCTAACATATTCTTTATTTCATTTGAGCCTTGTAATTCATGGATTTTTTTGTGGTAATCTACAATTTTTAGCATAATGTCCAGGCTTTCCACATTTGAAGCAAATGGGATTTTTTGTAGAAGAGCCAGAATTATGGATTTTTTTTGTAAGGTTTCTGAGTATGATGGCGTTTGGGCTTATAGAAATTTGTATGAAGCTTATATGGCTTTGGGCCATATGGGTGTTTGGTTTTATAAGCACGAGCTGGGTGCGACCTATATTTTTGTTTGGATTTGCTGGAAGGGGCCTTAATGGGCTCAAAACCATTCTGTTGACAAAATGGTCCAAGTTCTTTGCAACTGGAAGTATTCTGCTTATTTAGTTGGGCTTTGAGTTTAAGGTCATTGCATAAGTTTAATGCAACTTCGTTGATCTTAGCAATAAGATCACCATATGTAAGCTTTTCAAATGGAATATCTCCATTATGTTCAGCTTGCAATTGGATACGAACATTTTCAACAAATGTAGTAGGGAGTCAAGAAAGGAATTTTCTTTTTCTAGAACGGATTGTTAGCTTCAGCTTGATGCATAACACATTTGAGAAATACGTCCTTATACCAACGAAATACACTAAGTTGAGGACACCTAAGGGTCATGAGAAGATCTCTAGACTTCTCCTGAAACTTGGAAGGATTTCCTATGAAATGCTTTAAGATGGCAAACACTAAGGTTGACACATCATCTGGGAAATCTAATCCTTGTTCAGCTTTGATGGGTCGACCATGAAAATCAACTTTGACAGATTGTAAAATTGATTGTTGTTCATCAGGGGTGAGGTAATTATCCCACCAACCTTTGAGCTGGCTAGAGAATCCAACAATGATAACCTGGGCAATGAGATTATCAGGTTTGCTTTCACTGCGATGAGCAAATGCTAGCATAACCATTTCTTGAGTGAGGTCAATAATGTTTTGCTCAGTAAGACCATCTATGTTCCAATCATATATATGTCATGTGGCATAACCGACCGATGTATGAAGGGATTTTTCCTCATATTACATATCAGGAAAAGTGGGTCTAGGATATAAATTCCTAGTTGTGGATAAAAGAGGCTGAGGAAGTTGTCTTCGTCCAATACGAAGCTTAGCAATCTCAGCATGAGACGATGTGTCAGATTGGTCTGACTCATCAGAATTGATGTTGTTTGATAAAGTATTAATTTGATTGATAGATGAAGGCGTATCTTGCAATCCTAAAGCTGCAAGCTTATGTTCTATAACATCTATAAGATTTGTAGAAGATGACAAAACATTTGGTTCGATTGTTGTAGCACTACACCAAAAACCCCATTTAGCCACGCCAACCTTGCCACGGCTCTAAACCGTTGGTATATTAGCCACGGCTAAAAACCGTAGCTATATTTACCAACGGCTTAAAACCGTGGGTAAAAAAGACATGGCCACGGCTTAAAACCGTTGGTATATTTGGAACGGCTAAAACCCGTGGCTAATATTAGCAACGGCTCCAAACCGTTGGAAATATTAGCAACGGTTCTAAACCGTTGCAACATAATACAGTAGCAACGGTTCTAAACCGTGGCTACGTATAGAAACGGCTCCAAACCGTAGCAAAAAAAAATTTAGCAACGGTTTGTAACCGTGGCTATAGATACCAACGGCTTAGAACCGTTGCAACAAAATATTTTAGCAACGGTTATGAACCGTGGCTATGGCTAGCAACGGCTCAGAACCGTTGCAAAATAAAATTTAGCAACGGTTCTAAACCGTGGCTAGCTATAGCAACGGCTCAGAACCGTGGCTACATGAAAAGCTGAAAAAAATTTTGGGCGGGGTATATTGGCGCTCGACATTCCCTCCACTCGCCATCGACAATTTCCCTCCTCCCCTCCACTCGACCTCGTCTCCTTCGCTGCTCCCTCCCTCGACTCGACTTCCATCGAAGCTTCCCTCCTCCCCTCCACTCGAATCGTCTCCTTCGCTGCTCCCTCCCTCGACTCGACTTCCATCGAAGCTTCCCTCCTCCCCTCCACTCGACTCGTCTCCTTCGCTGCTCCCTCCCTCGACTCGACTTCCTGCTCCCTCCCTCGACTCGACTTCCCTGCGCATTCTTCCCTGCTCCCTCCCTCGACTTCCTTCCTCCCCTCCTTCCCTGCTCCTCCCCTCCTTCCCTGCTCCTCCCTCGACTTCCCTCCTCCCCTGGTCTTCCCTCCACTCGGCGTCTTCAAATCAATCACGCCCTCTCTCGTACAGGTACCCTCTCTCTCTCTTGTATTTTTTTATGAAATTAGGGTTCCGAACAAATTGCAAGTCTTTGAGCATTGTTGACTAGGTATACAATTGCAATTTGGGAAAAAATAACTAGGTATACAATTGGATTGGGGAAGATGTTTTCATTTTCGTTTCATATTTTTGTATTTAATTTTTAATTTGATACATGTATTATCCTTGAATTTTTTTTTATTGGAATAGAGAAGTAATCCTATGTCCATATGGAGAAATCTAGAAGCAATCCTATGTCCATATGGAGAAGTAATAGAGAAGTATTTAATCTAGAAAGATATGGAAGCAAGAACGATATGGGTTGGTCTGGGAGAAAGGTCAGTGAAGCAACATGCTGCTCCATTAACAAAACAAATGCACCAATCCGTTCCCTAAACTCGATCTGTATTTCATATGTTTGCAATTGTATATACCTAATATGGGTATGACTGCGATGGCAAATTAGATTAATAAAACCAAGTAAATAAGGAGACTTGGAAGAAAAGCTAATCATCTGTAATTGTTAGTCTTAGTAAAAGATACAGATAAGCAAATGAAATTAGAAATGATGTACGACGCAGGATGGCAACGAGAATACAAGGATAAACATGAAATTAATAATAATTGAATAAACCAAAAAATTACAGTGCAGGGTCTTAAAATGCTATAGGAATGAAGAAAAACAAACCTTAGAACAAACATCATCAGATGCCCCAGTCTGACTAAAAAGATTCCCAAAGTAAAATGGCAGCATATGATCACTAATGCACACCCAACCCCCTGGAAGATTAAAAGTAAAATTTCATGTTTTCATTATTCACACATACCTGCTATCAAATTGATATTGTTTTCTTTTACTATCAAATAATGTGTGACATTATTTACTTGAAACATGTTATTTTGGTTTGCCCTGGAACAGGACAAACTGTTGGTACTCATAACAGAACATAACAAGGAAAATCAGTGTTCGGTGTTTCTTACAAATTTGTTAAGCAATATCAGGATACTGCTAAATGATCACGATCTTGTATCATATATCCATTACTTTTCTTTGAAGTCATGCACCTGCCTCTTCAAGACCTCATTCTCCTTCCGTAATTTCAAAATTCTCTGCTTGATTGTTTCAACGTGCCGATTAGAAGTTGAGTCCCTCTGATGTTCTTCGAACTTTTTTTTGCTATTCATTACTGCAGCATGTTCAAAAAAGTTGCCAACATGCATTGATTAGTTGAAGGCAGTGATTTACAAATTCACTACAAAATACTAAAATCTTTCTTGAGTTGAATATATGTGAGAACAGAAATATCAGTGAGAAATGTAAACGTATGCTAACTGATGCACATATTAGGCCTGACAACTGCCATTCACGGCAGATTCTGATGATACAACTCAAGTACAAAGCATGGAGTCCTTTGTAGTATTACCAGGAATTTAGTAGTCAGTACCAAGTTATAGTTACTATTAGATACTACGTTTTTAACTGAGATAAATTCAAGTATGCAATGGAGATTACTGCTAATGTAGCTACTATTCTATTCTTGTTCAACTGCCAAGAACATTGATTTTAAATATGAAAATTCTTCTATGCATCCAAAACCTTTGGATGCATGGTAGTATGGTAAATCCAGATAATTTTAGGTTTTTCAGGTTGCAACTTTTGTGAATTTGGTTGGTAGCTTCAACGAGTAGAAACTTTTCTATTTCATGTTAGTAACGATGAATGCTAACTTTATATATACCTAGTAGTAAGTATATGTACAATGGGTGCAAATTTTTTATGGATGTACCATACATCCTAATTTGTGTGTATATACCGAAGCATTGCTCTTTTAAATAATATAAAACATTCCATGATATAGAAATATGTTACTCCAAGATTTAGAACTCACACTCCCTTTCCACATTTTGGAGCTTCCTACTCAACTGTTTTTTCTCTTCCTGTTCAACTATTTGTCTATCAAATAGTATATGTTGTTGGGTTTTTGTACTGGAAGTTCTTCTTTCTTCCATCACTGCAAATCTCATTCCATCTATTCTCTGTTTTCATGTGGCAGAAAGCTTAGTTCCTCATAATAAGCCAAATTTGTATATATAAGGTTGATGTAATATAAAATGCTATATCTGTTATATTATTTGAAGCACAACACTGTATATTCTTTCCTATTTGTAATTAATTATTGTGTGGTTACGTTTTTATTCTATAGGAACTGCAAATAATAGTTTTCTTTTGTCAATCAAACTCCTATATATGACTTCTCTTTGTTATCATCTTTCTCACACTAGCTGGATTTGTAAAAACAGGGGATATCTCCAGAGTGTTTCTTTGCTGGTGTTTGTTTGGGCGGCTTGATCACTCTTCCTATTCAGGTCAGTTCAATTCACAGCTCAGACGTAGAACCAAAATTAAATCAGAAAAACATTTTACTTAATCCCAATTGTTCAGAATCATTTATGTATCCATCCATCCTTCCTAGAATGCTGAAGACAAACAGAGAGAAAGTATGAAAGATTTAAATCATTGTATATTGACGTCTAACAACGTTTTTTTTTACATTGTCTATGGTAATGTTAGTAATCATTTTCTTTTCTGTGTTTAGTTGGGTATAGGATTCCTGCTAAGAGAGTGCCCTGTGGTGGCCGTTGCCAGTGTTGCGACAGTCGTGGTATGCATATGGCATCCCTTTTCTTTTGGTTCTTTGAATTTGTTTTGTGTGCCAATGACTTTAATTAGAATGAGCTTTGTAAACAAACTATATTCATATAATACAAATATATACGAGATATTAAGGGAATTATTCTCATGAGGTTTGATTGTTAGTACTATTAGTACAACTTCTCTGAACTATATATATTTAAATATTTGTACATAAATCCTATTGTTTTGCATCCATCCGTTGACATGTCTGGCAATATTGTAATCACTTGCCCTTTCAAAGTTTCACCATCTTACAGTCAGATTGATGAAGCTTATACAAGTTGATCACAGGTGTTAGAGATTTCCAAAATGAGTTATACAAGGGAACCATCCTCATTTTCCATTTTCATTTATAAAATATCACACATTTGTACGAGTCTGTTGATCAATATTAAGATGAGGTCTTTAAGGCTGATTGCCATGACTCAAGCGAAAAATGCATGTTTGCCCCAGAGTTCACTCTGGATAACGTTTGTAAAACGACGAGAAGTTGAATTATCTACTCAAAAGTTAATGGTGACAGTGAATTCGAAATACCTACCTGGACGTGATTAAGGATCATAAATTCTGTAAATATAACCTCAATTGCACTGGTGAGGATCTAGATTCCTTCCCAACTTAGTTACATGATTTATGAAACATAAAACATAATAAGAAAACATAAAACACAAATAGTTACATGATATACGTATATCTAAACTCTTAATTTTTTTGTGTGTAGAAATGTCAACAATTCCTTTAGACAAGTCATGGATGAACAAACGGGGAAGTGCAATGTATATAAATGGCGTTAGACAATTCCAACAGTTTGTTGAGGATAATGCAAATGGAGAGAGTCTTTTTCCTTGCCCATGTGTTCGATGTAGGAACTCGAGGGGAAACATTAGTGTTGACGACATAGGTGTTCATTTGTTAAGCCATGGCATTGATACCAATTATGTCACGTGGATACATCATGGAGAGAATATAAACAAGCATGTGATTGGTGTACCTATGACTGAAGTGGCTGAACTTGATGATGTATGTGAATATCCTAGGATGAGCGAGCTAGTTGATGATGTATTCCTCAACATGCAAACTGTGGAGGCTGATGATGGGATAAATGAAGAATGTTTTGGCGGTAATCCAGAAGGTGGTCCGGAACTTTCTCGTGAACCTGAGACAGTTATGAACAAGAAGTATCAAAAGTATAAGGAAAAAGCGACTGTGCCTTTGTACAAAGGGTGTCCTAAGGATAAGACCATGTTGTCCACCATTATTGAATTGCAGAATTTCAAGACTCGTTTTAGTTGGAGTGGTAATAGTGTGACGATGTTGTTAAAATGGCTAAAAACCTTATTGCCGGATGATTGTAATTTGCCAGATAGCTACCCAAACATGAAAACCACAATTAAAGATATGGGGATGGAATGTAAGACTATACATGCATGTGCCAATGGATGCATACTCTATTGGAAAGAATATGAGGGTCTGGTTGGTTGTCCAAAATGTGGGGAGCGTAGGTATAAGGTTTGTGTGGATGTCGATGAGAACGACTCCGGCAAGGTATACAGGAAAGAAGTTAAAAAGGTTGTAAAGTATTTTCCATTAATTCCAAGGTTGAAAAGATTTTTTAGCATACCGTGGATTGGTGAAGCAATGACTTGGCACAAGGATGCTTGTTCAGATGGGAATTTGATGAGACATCCATGTGATTCAGCACAATGGACTTTAACAAATATGAAATGGCCAGAGTTTGCCTCTGATAGTAGGAATTTGAGACTTGCAATATCGACTGATGGTTTCAACCCACGTGGAAATCTAAGTAATGCTTATAGTTGTTGGCCAGTAATAATAGCACCTTTGAATCTTCCACCTTCTTTATGCATGAAAAAGGAGTTTTGTTTGTTAACCTTGTTAATATCAGGGCCAAAAGCACCCGGAAAGAATATTGATGTTTACCTGGAGCCATTAGTAGAAGAGTTGAAGGAATTGTGGGCAGATGGTGTTTCAACTTGGGATGTGTGTACTAAAAGCAATTTCCGGTTGAAAGCAATGTTGTTTTGGGGTATCCATGATTTTCCTGCTTATGGGACTCTAGCTGGTTGTAATGTTCATGGTTATAATGCATGCCCTATTTGTGTTGATGATGTAGAATCTGAACGTCTTTCAAACAGTCGGAAGATATGCTATAGAGGCCATCGACGTTTTTTACCTACAAAACACAAGTTTAGAGATGACAAGGGATTCAACAAAGATGTTGAGCATCGTCGTGCTCCACAACGGTTATCTGGCGAAGAAGTTGAACGAAGGATAGTGGAAATTTTGGAAGGTAGTTCTACACAAGGTAGGGTTAGTGGGCAAAAGCGCAAGAATATGATTGATAATGATAACGTCAATGATGAACCAACCAATAACATTGCGCCACCGTGGTCTAGAAGGTCCATTTTGTTTGATTTGCCGTACTGGAAGTTTGTTGAGCTACGACATAATATTGATGTGATGCATACTGAAAAGAATGTCATTGAACACTTACTGAACATATTGTTGAATGTCTCTAAGAAAACAAAGGATGGTGAGAATGCTCGAAAAGATATGGAAGACATGGGAACTCATAAGAGATATTGGTTGAGCCATGACAATGAAACGGGAAAAACTTCAATGCCAAAAGCATCTTTTGCCTTGACCAAGAAAGAAAAAAAAGTATTTATGGATACACTAAAAGAGTTGAAATTGCCGAGTGGATTTTCATCCAAGTTGAGTAATTGCGTTTTTGGCAATCCCCTGGAGCTAAGAGGACTAAAGTCACATGATTACCATGTCATTATGCAACATTTACTTACAGTTTTGCTTAGACATGTTTTTCGTGACAAGAAGGATAAAGATTTAAGAATTGCTATTCAAAGAATTAGCTTATTCTTTAATATCTTATGTGCTAAAGTGATCAACAAAACAGATCTTCAGTTGGCACACAAAGGTGTGATTGAGGCAATGTGTGTCCTTGAAAAGGAGTTTCCGCCTTCATTCTTTGTTATAAGTGTGCATTGCATGGCTCATCTAACCGAGGAAGCGATGCTTGGTGGTCCAGTTCGATATCGATGGATGTATCCCTTTGAGCGGTAAATAAATTTTCTAATTTTAGTGCACGTCATCACGTTATCTTATTATATTATAGACTAATTTATCATTTTATTTATGATTGATAGGTTAATGAAACGATACAAAGACTATACTAAAAATTTCAGATACATGGAAGGATCAATAGCAGAATCATACCTTGTAGATGAATCTGTTACATACTGCATGGAGTATATGAGAAAGCCACGGTTCGGAACTCACAAACACAGTCAAGAGGAGTGGCTTGATGTAGATGATGAGTATGCCGATGAAAAGCCATTGGATAAAGGAAGAAACTATATGCTAAATAATGTACAATTTAAACAAGCTCGAAGATGGGTTTTCAATGCACTTGCTGATTCGAGTGATTGGGAAGAGTAAGATATATAATATTTTAGTCTTTTTTTATAACTAGAAATATAGAATTATGATAATATGGTAACTTGTGCAGAAAATACAATGAATATTGCATGGAGTTGGCTACACAAAGTAAAAAAAAAGGGTCAAGAAAAAATGTTGAGAAAGCTACGGATTTTATTCCTTGGTTGTGTGATGAGGTATATTATAATGTGTATTTATTCATATATATATATATATACATATAAAATTAATTTTTATTTTCCGATTTCAGTTCTAAGATGATTTGTTTTACAATGTAGTTGGAGAAGGCTGGGGAAACAAATACCACACTTTGGAGGTTAGCCAATGGTCCACAATTTTTGGCAACTCGATATCCAAAATATTGTGTAAATGGTTTCACATTTGCGACAAGTTCTTTGGATGAATGTTTGGTGACACAAGATAGTGGTGTCTCCATGGATGCCATTGCTAATTTTGTTGCTAGTAAGAAAGATAAGAGGCCAAAGGACCAACTAGTCAAATGGTATGGAGTTGTTAGAGACATACTGGTGCTAGACTACATTGATTTCAAAGAAACTGTCTTCTATTGTGATTGGGTCAAAGTGGAAGATAAGAAAAATGCATATAAGGTGGACCCAATTTGGAACCATGAGATGGTAAACTTGTCGAAGCTAAAAGACAAAAGAAAGGTGGAAGAGGATCCATTCATTTTAGCTCAAGAAGCAAGTGGAGTATTTTATTCGAAAGATCAATCAAATGACGGGTGGCATGTAGTTCTACATACTCAAAGAGGCTTGAACACTAATGTCGATAAAAAGGAAATTCCCACTGTGTATCAAAGCATCTTGAAAGACAACCCCAACCTGAAGAGCTTACTGGAATTTTAATTGACTATGCTACAATATTTTTTGATGCATTTCTAATGCTATTTTAGTTATCCTCTTTGGTTGAGACCAAATATTTTGTCTTTTTTCTTATTTAGACTTTTGAGTTGGGAAAGGGAAGCTTTGTAGCTATGTATTCAGATTGGCTTTTCCAATGCTTTATAAAAAACTATTTGTGGTGATATGTTGTGGAATGAAATTATCTATAAATGTGGTGTATATAGTTGATTCTTATATCTTTTTGTTTGATAATGGTTAATATCTATAACTGTCTTCATTGATAGAGATGGATAGTACTTGCGGCAATGATCTCTCCACCATTGATGTCACCAGATCTACAAATGATGACATTGAAGTTAAAGCAACCATACAGTTCAACGTCCACGGTTTATGTAATACCCGCCTAATTAAATAAATATAAAAAAAAATAATTCTTTTGTAAACCCTAATGTTGATGGGTTGCTACTAAATTGTATTTGGGCTTGGTTGTGGGCTTTTATTAAACTAATAAGTAGGGTTTTTATTTTGTGAAATAGGGTGGGTGCATTCGAAAGTTCGGTGGGGGCGAATAGCCACCCACCATATAAAAGAAACAAAACCCTTTTTCTTTCTTTTCTCCTTCCTTCTTTCTTTTCTCCTTTCTTCTCTTCTCTTCTTCGATGGCGGCTGATCATGAGACAATGGGGTTGCTCGAGCTATCCGTGATGGGCGATGTTGCTGAACAGTTTGCTACGCGTGAAGCTAAGAAGTTACCCTTCCTTGGGGCAGAACGTAGAGATGCCAAGAGGAGGAGAAAGGCTACAGTGATTTTCAGTTCGATTAATCGAATTGAAAGAGAGATTTGTTTTTTTTTCTTCTTTCACTTCACTGTTTGCTTGCTGTAGCTGTACAGAGATAAAGAGAAGAGGAGCTATGGATCTGATTTTGATTTATTAATCCTAATCAATCAATCAATTGGTTGGTTTCTCAATCTAAAACCTCCCACGTTTTGTATCACTTCTGTTCAGCTGGATTCATACACAAGACACTGTTAAGGCCTCGTTTGGTTTCTCTATGGAATGCTGTTTTGAACAATGAGGGGGTCAGGGAGCTTAGAGACATCTTTGCAGTTGAGAGTGAGCATGATTTGGCTGTAATGGTGAGTGAAAGATATGGAGAATGGCAGAGAGAAGAAAAGTCTGCCATGGAAAACTAACATTCTAAATATGGATTTTATGGGCGATATTGGAGAAGGCTATGAAATGGATCCAGATATCGATTGGTGAAGGTGTTTGGCGATGGTTCAAGATCTACTCTGCTAAGGAAGAAGAGGTTAGTCTTGTCCAATCTAGCAATTTGGTTAAAATCTCGAGAAAGAGGACATCAGAGTCTGGCGAGTCATGGGAGTAGCCCAAAGTGGCCAAAGTAGCTTCACAGATTGATCTTTAGAGCATTTGATGATTCTTCATTTTTCTGAAGTCACCTTATTTTTTTACATAAAAGATGCAGTAGTACCACCCACTGATGTGACAGTTTGATGGAGTTTAGGTCAATTCTAATGAAGTGCAAGCTAGGATTAAAGGTGAAACTAAAGCATCCTTGGTTGCTTATGGAGTTTTCCATTTTACTAACACAAAGCATCTTATTGTCTCCATCAATATCTCCACTATTTTCTGCTGCTTGGTGGTGTCTCGTTGCAGTTCATAACCACACACTGTAATCGAAACATGGTGGAAGTGATGGATTAAAGGTGAGTTTATTTTCACTCCTTTTTTTATTTATTTATTTTATTTATTTATTTATCTATTTTATATAGAATTTGGTTGTTGTTGTTGAAATATGATCCTGATGATATTGGGGCTTGTTGTTTGTGTTTCTGGCTTTAGGCATTATATTGGTTCTCGGGGGCCTGGTGGGCATTTTGGTGTTAGATTATAAAATGAGTTGGCATTAACTTTGATTTCTTTCACATGATAGGAATTAGTTATGGGTTCTACCTGAATCATGAAAGCTATGGCAGCTACATCATATGGCCTGTATGCTTTAGTAACTGCTACATTTATACCTGGGTTTGTGGCCTACGTCTATAAAAGTGTGTTGATGTCAGCTCCTAAATTTTTATGATTTGCACAACTAATATTGGTCGGGTTCCTATAAGGTAGAGTTTGTGATTAATATAAACTTTGATATGGCTATCTGGACTTCAACTTGACATTGTAAGTAGTGTTTTACCCTTTTGGTAACGCTCGTACGCTCCACATTTCATTCTAGACAACATCTGTTGCCCCTGTCATTCTTTGAAATTTGATAGAAGTGTTAGCTTATGGGATAATGTCTTGTCTGTAATAGTTTTATATATGATTAAACCATTATTTAGTTTAGGGCTAGAAGAAGATTTTCTAGTAATAGATACTGGTTGGAATTTAACTGAGCACTTGTTTTAGCTTGAGTGTTTGTATTGTTATGTGAATTGGTAGGCATATTGTTTTTCATATGATGCAAAGAGATGAGATGTGTGAATTGACAATGTGTCAAATATTGCTTGTTCCCCAAAAGAATGGTGGATATTGTGATTGATTTATTTATGGTTGACAAAGCGTCACCATAAAAGAGTTTTGAGGATTTATTTATTTTTATGCTCTTTTCCACAACTCCGAAAAAAAAAAAATGTGAAAGAAAAGAAATTTTTGTATACAGACTTGCTTGTATACGTGTGATATTATGGGTATGCAGACTTGCTTGCATATCAGTGTACTTGCCAGTGATCGACCTTCGGGTGAGATGACATGTTCCTCGAGGTGGCACCCCACTTGGAACATGTACGCTCCGAATGGTTTCGATGGCAAGGGCGGCACACTTGGGTGAGGTGTGTTCGGTGCACCGTTCCATGTGTGTTCGGTTGTACGTGTAGATTTAGGAAGAATGCTTGCCATGGATCGAACTTCGGGTGAGATGACATGTTCCTCGAGGTGGCACCCCACTTGGAACATGTACGCTCCGAGTGGTTTCGAAGGCAAGGGAGGCACACTTGGGTGAGGTGTGTTCGGCACAGGAGGAGAGTGCGATTGTGGAAAAGAAGCGAGATTTCTTATTTTTTTGTGTATTTGCATGCTTACCTTTAAGGAAGAAACTAAATGCTCATTCAACCATTGAATGAGAACTACATGTCTTCCTAAAAGTAGAAAAATGTGTTTTGTTAATATTTCAATAATAGTCTAATATGATTATAAATGTATTGTTGTTGCATTTATGAGGATTGATAACTCATAAATTTTATTTATTAGTAATAAATAATGCGTATTTATTTATTAGGATGATAACACCATTGTCTCATTGAGGAACTACATGATGGTGTGGTTATTTATTGTTTGGTTTATTTTAATGTTGCCATGTGCGGATTTATTGATTTTTGGGATGAGGATTTCTCACACCAGCTTTATTGCTGACCCGAGTGAGCTTTTGCTTCTTGGGTACATTCCTTTTGGAATGTAGCCGAGTAGTCTTTCAGGTTTAGAGATTTTGAGCTGCGTTCCTGAAGTTCTGCTAGTGAGCTAGCCATGCCAGTCTTCTCCGGGTTAGATTTTTATTGGTTTAAGATGTTTAGTTCATGCTGCTATTTGTTTATGTTATTATTGAATTCTCACGTCCCGAGTTTTGGGGGAAACGGATAATCCTAAGTGGATTTTGGGATTTTCGTTTCCTTCGAAAATCGGGGCGTGACAGTTTAGCAGTTGGACATGGTGCTAGAAATTTCAATAAAAACATTGGAAAGCTTGTTGAAACCCTGGTGCCCATCAAATTCAAGGGTTGGCACCATGTTACTGACAACTACAAAGAGGATGTGTGGAATGGCCTCAAGGTGAGATTTTACATATTTGATTTTCATAATGTCTTATATTATTTTCAACTTATATCTCAATGGCTTATTTGCAGCGTGAATACGACATTCCAAATTATGTGAAAAAGAGTGTGCATTTGAAAATGCCTGAATATTATAGAAGGTTCAAAGCACATCTTAGGAAGAATTATTTGGATAAGTATCCTACCATTGAGGAACAAGAGAAGCATGTTCCAAATGGTGTAAGAGAGGAGGATTGGAAGGAGTTTGTTCGCCATGAGAGCACCCCTGAAGCGAAGGCAATTAGAGAACAAAATGCAAAAAACAAAAAGGCTTCAAAGTATGTATGGGGGGGTGGCCAAAAGAGTGCTGCAGAAGTAGAGTACGAAATGGTAATTGAGTTTCTAGCTACTAGTACAATATTATATACCATTTAACTTTATAGGCTGAGACTAATCTTTCAAGTATATAGGTTGAGAAGAACCCTGATGGAGAACCAGTCACACGCACTGACATATGGATTGCCTGTCACACGGGAAAGGATGGAAAACCTACGCGTGGTTCTGAACAATATATGGTATGTGCCCAATGATGTCTTTTATACCCTTCTTAATTTACTTTGTAGTTGTTTGAATATTATTTGTGTCCTGATTTATTTTATTTTTTCATTCTTTTGAAGGAACAAGTTAAAGCAAAAAAAGCTGCATTGCAAGAATCTTCGACTCAAGGTAACATTGACCTCACTATTGATGAGGATCCTCTAAGCCAAGTGTTTGGCCAAGAAGCGAGGGGACGTACTCGTTGTGTTGGAACCACTGTCTCTAAAAGGAAGTATGATGCTGCACTTCCCGCTCGTTCATTGCTATTGGAAAAAACATTGGAAGCCAAAAAAAGGGAAGAAAAATATGAAAGATTGGAAGAAAATGTTAGATGGATACGAGAGAGACTTGAAAGTGGAACTTATGTAAGACCATCAACAAGTGAGGGAATACAAGGAGTTGTTCAAAGAACTGAAGATACACCGTCATCCGGTGCACAATCGACAAGGCAACCAGATAATCCATTACCTCCATCTCCGTTACCACCATCTTCAGTACCTCCATCTCAATTACCACCATCTCCATTACCATCATCTTCTCAAGGTGTTGCGAGGTTTCCTTCTCCAAGCAATCCTGTTCCTTCAGTGTCAAGGAGATACAAAGTTTGTGATTGGGAAAGGAATGTCATTGCGATAGCATTAGAGGTTGTAGATCCTATCCATCAATTCTCTTGCGCTTGTCATGGATCATTGAACCCTGCAACAGAGATCAGACTTTCCTTGTGCTTCAAATTCAAGACTGGGGTGAAACTTTACAAAAGTGATCCAAAAGGAGACAAGATGGGGGATTTGGACGTTGGTGATTTCTTTGTATGGTGTAGAACTCATGCGGAACTTGATGATTGATAGGGGCATCTGAGGTCTATATTTTCTGAAATACAGTGGTGATGGACAAATTTCTGGGCAAGTGTTAGTCTACAGGCATCCAGGGTTGCACTTAGGTGATGTACATGTCTTGAATGCAATATACGTCAAAATATAATTATTATTATTATTATTGTTTCATCTTATATGGATTGCAGTATTGCATTTATATGGTGGTATTATCAATAATAATGTGAAACTTGAGAAAAGCTAGAATTAGCAATGGACTGACATTTCAAGTAGTGTAACTTTGTAATCTGTCAGAAAAAGGCAAAAGAGTATAGCTGGTTCCATATCATTTTGTAATTTGTCATATTGGAAATCTGATTGTTTTCTCTTTTTTGTAATTTGTCAGCTGAAAGTTTACTTCAGTATGGAATTCGGAGCTTGTCCATGTGAATTCTTGTCTCAGTCATGCACGATTTCTTGCTGGCAACATTCATGCCTTTCTGCAAGTGGCATTTCAGTGCGTGCAAGCAGGCCTGTGCAGTAGCTAACAGGTGATTAATCATCATCTAGGTAACAATAGTTTCAGAGTATCATTAGCAAATTTTTTTTTCAGGAAGAAAAGAAAAAGAAAAGGGAAAGAAAACATTAGTAAGAAAACATCTAGGTAACAATGGTTTATCTGCACAGTTTATATGTTTGGATTCGTGTTGGAAAGAAAAACAAACTGTATGTTAATCTCCCATTCACCTGACAAACTGTATGTTTGGATTCAATGTTGTTTATGCCTTAACTTGAGAAATTCCTTTACATTCTTTCCTGTAGGTCATGCCTTGTTGGTGGATGTTCCTAGAAATAAGAACCTCACAGGTAATTTCTGTTTTTGGAAATATGTATTTCTCTTTCAGTTTCATTGTTTCATTTTTTTTGGTTCGAGAATCTAGCACTTGTATGCTATTATGCAGGCTATATTTGGATGTCCTTTATACCAAAGTTTCATAACTTATAGTGAACATGAGATGATATATTAAGAATATGAGTATACGACATATAAATAAAAATCTGAATTTCTTATGTACTTAAAAATGTCGACCAGGATCAATGATTCACAATTCACTCTACGGTTATATTCACCGGAAGTGGAAAATGGGTCATGATTCAACAACATTCTGAACTTGTAAATGCTGCATGATTTTCTTTATAGCAGAAGTTGCATATATATCTGAACTACACAAATTTCCATGAGATGGCATATGTAATCCGTTTAATGCTACTGACCATTTTGTTTGTACGACTAGAGATTTAGAATGGAAGAAAGCCAATGAACAGATGCACCACTACAAGATTACTTCGATTTTTATGCATTATATTCCTATGGGACGGATATAGTTGCTAAAATTTTGATTCTGCAGCTGAAGTTATGAAATCCTTGGATATACCAAAAGGTGTACGTCGGGTGCTGTTCAGAACTTTAAACACTGACAGGTATTGCATTCTATCTGTAACCGGTGTTTGGTTCTTCTTGTCACTGCAGACTTATGTGATTATGAGTAAAATGGAGTTCTGTTTCATTCTTTCCATAGGCATTCCCAGTTCAAATAAAGTGACTATAATTGCTCTACTACTAACTTTTTTACTAAGGAGTCCACAATTTAATTCAGTGGAATACTTCTCTGAAAACAGGGTATGCTTCCTGATGGGAGAGAAGTAACTGTGAAGAAACTCTCACTGACGTCTCACCAAGGAAAGATTCAGTTTATAGCAGGGATTGCCACCATTTCTGCTGTACAACATCGCAACCTTGTCAAATTGTACGGATGCTCTCTTTGGTAAGAATCTGAACAGAAATCACACTTTCAAGTTTCAACTATATGTCTTTTCAGATGTAGATTAGAAGCTTATTTGAAATTTTGGACTGCTACGCAGGAAAGAGTGATATACATCTCGATTGGCCTACTCGATATGAAATATGCTTGGGAACAGCAAGAGGTTTAGCTTATCTTCATGAGGAGTCAAAGCCTAGGATTGTATACAGAGATGTGAAGGCTAGTGATATTTTGCTTGATGCTGAACTAAATGCCAAAATTTCTGATTTTGGTTTGGCCAAGTTATATGATGACAAAAAGACTCACGTTAGCGCACGAGTTGCAGGCACAATGTAAGTTCTCTGACATTTTTAGCGCACTATGGTTTTTGACCATCTAGTGGTCATTTGAAAAAAAAAATTTAATAAATATGAAGTAACACGGAATGTTTACTGAAGTGCCTATCTTGCCCCTGAGTATGCTATGCGTGGACATCTAACAGAGAAGGTTGACGTCTTTGGGTTTGGCATTGTCACTTTGGAGATCTTGAGCGGGCGACCAAATTCTGACTCAAGCTTGGATCCAGGAAAGATATATCTTCTTGAATGGGTATGAAATTAAGAGTAATCTTTTTTTTTCAGTTTGAAAAATTCATGGCCTATAACTTGTAATGTTATCTGTAGGCTTGGAGTCTCCATGAAAATAACCGTGGGTTAGAATTGGTTGATCCAACATTAACCAACTTTAATAAAAAAAGAAGCGCTTCGTATGTTGGGAATAGCTCTTTTATGCACTCAAGCATCACCAATGCTGCGTCCACCGATGTCAGGAGATATAGAAGTGAGCACCGTTACATCAAAGCCTAGTTACTTGTCAGATTGGCAGTTCAGTGATATGAGTAGCTTCATGAGCGACGAAACTTCAGGGTCCTTGAAATTTAAAGGTACCAATAACCAAACAGACACATCATCAAATTCAAGTACACTGGTTGGTGCAGATCAGTCGCCAGTACTTGCAATAAATTTAAATTCTTTTATTACCCCTTTAGTTTTCCCTTTTTTGAATTGGTTCAACTAAGTAGCTATTTGATTGTCAGTTGAGCACAGAGCACATAATCATTTAATCTATGTGCTTGACTGTTGAAATTAAATTTCTTAGTTTTTTTGGTACTGATCAGGTTTCTTTTTTTCTTTGCTTGCGGCAAAGATGGTGCATTGATACTCGAGGCTAATAGGATGCTTAGAGCTAGAGGATACTTTGCTTGGGCAGCACAGCCTGTCTATAAGCATGAAGAGAATCTGCAGGAACAATGGAAAGGTATGCCTCTGAACAAAAAGGGTATATGGAATGGTTTATGCAACTTAGACTAGAGTTAGTTTTGTTTTGTTTTTGAAGAATCTGTAGTCAATTTATCAGTTTTATGCAGTTAGTTTTCAAATCAAGCCGTGGCAAGATTTCCCTAGGAGAAAAGCACCTGAGTATTTGTCTATATTTTCCCATCTTACTGACGGAGAAACATTTGAAGGGTTAAAATCTGATTTTGCCGCCCAGCTAGCTGGATTCATGGCATCTCTTGTAGTTGATGTACCGTGTCAAGCACACTGGATCTTAGAGCTGACCAAGTATGATTTTGGAGGGGCTGACGGGCATTTGGTTGCTTCAGTCCCAGGAGCGCATATGCACAGTGCTCCCCTGTTGGAATCCATGTACCATTTATCAGTAAGTTGTTTGTATTGTTTTTCAAGGTTTGAATTTTCTTGAGGTTATATTGCTTGAGAAAAGAAAAATACCAGGATGAACTCCAAAAGGAAAGCTACCATTTCATACATAAGAAATGATTTTAAACACTGTAAAACATATTGTAAGTAAAATCTTAAAGGGTTCACATACATAAGTGAAGTTAGATTTTGTTCTTTTGAGTACTTGAATCAACCTTGGAACCTTGTGATATGGGAGACATGCTAGTTGCCATGTTGAAGTTCATTTTCCTTTAGCTTGTTTGATTTTTTACATGAGAAAATTAGGAAACCATGAAAACTGTGTGGTGTTGATACTTGCAAATATATGGATGTTGATAAAGACAAGCAATAACAACAACAACCACCCTCAACTCAAGTTCGGTCTTGTCGGGATGTTATCTTCATCTCTGCTCTGAAGAGCAACAACAACTGTAGGGATCCAGACTGTAGCATCTGTGGTATATAATATTCTATAAATGCATGCTTGGCTTCCCGATTATACTGGTGAGTGAGATTAGTTATTTAGACCCTAGCAACAAAGTAGATAGATAACTTGGGAAGATGAGCCACATTCAAGAGGGGTATGTACAAGTTTAGCCATGTGTTGTGTTACTTACAACCGACAAGGAATGTGGTTGTCAGCTAATGGGAGGCTGACCTTACCGTCAGCTAGAGCTCCAAAAGACTATGCCCCTCTGTCCACAGCGTGGACAGGGAGACGAAATGAGCCAGCTCTGAACGGAAACGAGGAGATCCACTCAGGCTATATGCCGAGCGCAGAGACCGGACAATTGTAGCGATGACACAAACTAGAAACTAGTGAAACCAGATTTGAACCTGCATAGCAGAGGTTCTGGTCCAGCATAACAATTTACAACTTAGCAGACATCCACGTGAGTGCCGTTCAACTCTGAACCACTAGATGACCAAAGCAAGAAAACCTAAGCCATATGTGACTGACATTGCTTTATACAGCATAAATTTTGTAATTGACTCGGCTACAAAACTGAGTTAATTCTGGATCCCTGTGCTGAGATAGAAAGGAGCCGCATCCCCTAGCCTCCCTATGTGCACGCGTTTTCTCATACATGCATAATGCATTTTTTTTGTTTGTAGAGGTTGAACCAAAGTAGCTATTAAATGATGGCTTTGGTTACAAAAGACATCGGCATGTTGTTTCAGCTCGGGTGGGAAACAAAATTTTCTTTCTTCAAGATTCATGCAAGTAGAGGAAAGTCATTTTACAAAATTACATCTAATTAATGGTATGTACTTTCTACAACATATCTTAAATTTTGAATTTGTAATGAAAGTATATGTCTCTGTGATAATGGCATTCAATTCCTTCATAAGGGATGGAGATGTAGACAACTGAAATGAAAACTGTAAGTTGAGCATTCAGGACTCTTATCTAAGATTAAATTCTCAAGCTCTGAGTTGTTTTAATCAGTGAAACCTTGGGCATGATAAATGTGGTACTTATTCATATTTTTAATTTTAAATCAGGCTAACCATTGTGCGAAACAGTCAATTGGCATGAAGTTCATTGGTTCTGTTGAAGCATCTTTAGTTGGTTTGAAGCATCGTTTTCATACTGCAGCAGATTCAAATGGTGCGCAACTTAAGACACTGGCTACTTTCTTTGCAAAGTACCAGGGAAATGTGTTTGGGATGTCTGAAGTAGTCTTAAGAAGAAATACAAATATACCTGCAGATGCAAATGCTGTGAGTGTTCTCATCTGTGATCCAGATGAATTTCCCGGAGGAGGTATACATACCAAAGATGATATTGTCTACCTAGTTGTTATGTTGTTTAGTTGTATTTAACTATTCTGTTTGGACTCTTTTACTTTTGTTTTTATGTAATTTAGTGATGTATCTGCCGCTTATCTTAAAAATTGGGCTGGATGTCACAATGCTGCCAATGTTATCATATGCACCCTTCTCTTTAGAACTTAAGAGGGTAAAGTCATAATAACCCCTTAATGTGTATATAGCTTAAAAAAGTAGGCATTATAGGGACTTTGCTACGATGCTTCTTTGTGAATTAACTGTCGAAGGGATATATTTCATCAGGCTACTTATTCCAATGATCATATTTTATTTACTAAATTATATGTTCCCCTGTCTATGATTTATTGTAGAAGAAGTATTTTGATATGATTCAGTTTTCAGCAATAAATCTTGTTGAAGACTTGGATTATTAATATTAGCACTTTTGCCTTCTTACTAGGCTAGCTCTGAGTCTCCGACTAGATTTTTGATGTCTATAAGAGAATAAGGTACAGTATAGATGCATGTAGTTGCTGAAAGTAGTCTGTCAGTGAGTCAACTTTACATTGAGGAGCTAACTTTACATTGCAGTTAGATCTTTTTTTTTGGAGTCGGATGCTTGTCTTTTTTATGCTAGTGTATGATTAATAAATGTGTTTGTGAATATCTTGTTATGTCTATTTAATCATTCTGTATATATTTGTTAAATATTATTATATTGAAAATGTGTCAAATTATGTTTAGTGCAGGTTTTTCAGCTTATTGAAATTATGTTTAGGCGTTTTCTATTTCTGGCGTTGATGCTGCTGCTGCTGCTGCTACGCTTTGGCGCGTTACTGCTGCTGCTGCCTTGCTTTGCTGTTGCTGCTGCTGCCCTGCTTTGCTGTTGCTGTTGCTGCTTGGTTTCCTGCTGCTGTGTCGCAGCGTTGACCTGCTGAGATGTCGCGATATCACATGCAAGTATAGAGAGATTACTTGATCGAGTGAGAATTGATTTCAGGCAGAAACGCGCGTGTTCTACGGTTGAGAGATTGATGCGTGTTCTACGCGCGTCTGCTGTTCTCCAAGTCATTCCATATGTGAAGGTTAGTGTCCATAGTATTTATTTGAAATAATTTAGACAACAATTATATCATTTCAAGCAGCCTTTCAATCAACCCATAGACTGAAAAAGGCCACCAAAACCATAACAATAGATCACTACTTGCATTTGCATGCAATACCACAAGAAAGGAAGATAAAAGAAGAAGAGCAAATGCAGAAGTATATTGGAGGAAAAGAGAGCCTACCAAATGGAAAATAGAGAAATGGCAAAGAAATGGAGAGATTGAGATGGAGAATCTCTTCACTATAGAGGAAGAGAAGAAATGCAAGGGAGAGGGGGGAAGAATGAGTGGGGTGGTGAGGGGGTTTAAATAGGCCAGACATCCCTCCTTTTTCACCTGTCACCTGTTCAAATGGTCTTTTTTGTAAGGTCTGCCATTTGTCATAAAATATAAGTTATCCAAAAATCTGTAGAAATCTATAAAAGTTTTGTTTTTTAATCCAAATCTTTCATAATCTCTTGTCATAAAAGTAAAACCTTAAAAAAAAAAAATTCTGACAAGTAGTAAATCTTGAAAAATCTAGTTAGGAATTAAAGTGAGTCTATATTTAGATTATAGTGTGTTGGTAGGAAAGATAAACACGTGTAATTCGTGTATATCTTGTAATTGCAAAGTTTCTATAAAAATGGAAATGTGATTTGTAAACTCATGGTGGTTTTCAATGCCATTCTGATTTTCCTTTTTTATGTTCTTAAATTGATTGATTTTCCCATCCCGCCACCTCCCTCCCCTCGCTTATTTCCTCGCCCACTTCCTCGACATTTAGAATTTCTGATTCAGTTTAGCAAGCTAGTAAACTTATAACCGGAATCAATATGATGAAAAAATTGAAGTGATAACTTCACTTCCTCGACATTTAAGCATAAATGACTCTTTCGTTTGTGATTTCAAGCAAATAGGATAAAAAGTCTTATCTAATGTAGTAATGGTGCCTGTATTGGTGGATTTGTGGGTTGACGTTGTTTTGATAAGTCTGGGACTCTTACATCGGACGACATGGTATGTTATGATGTCACATGATCAAGTTTTAGCTTATGTAATTGATGATATATACTGTGATGGATGTAATGGATATATGACAATGTTTTTTAGGAGTTCCGTGGAGTAGAATTTTTTTTAGGAGCATATAATCTGGTCTAGTAGAATTTTTTTTTCAGCATGAAACCTATATGTTGTTGATGATGATACTTCTACTTGTGCTTTTGCTACAACTTATTGTTACACCCAGGTCCAGATCATATGCAATAAAGTACTTAAAGAGTATCTATGTTGTCTTGTTTCAATAGCTGTGCAATTATAGGTCATGTTTGTCTGTCATTGGTTTATTAGCAATCTTTATATATAGGTCATGTTTGTCTGTCATTAAGTACTGACTAATTTTTATACTGCAGGGCTCTGAAGGTCTGAGCCAGTACGGGCAGCGCAGTATGTTGGACAGGAGAATGCGCATACATTGCTTGTTTCTGGGGTGCAAAGTGTGTCGTTGTATCAACCATCACCGGTGCCATATACAAGCAACTACCAGGTGCTGCATTCTCATCATTTTCAGTATATTGAACAAGCAACTACCGAAAGAAATGGGGCCTGTTCCTAAGGGCATCAATGTATTTTCTTACATTATAACTAGGGCGATTTGTATTGTTGGAAAAAACATAGAGAAATTCTTTTGTTTTAGATGCGAGCGAAACCTGATATAACAAGCTATGTTCCATTTGTTCAGGTTAATCCTGTTATTGTACATTAATTAATGCTATTTGTTTACATGTTTTTGTTTGGCGTCAAAACTTGACAAGTTCATTTTTACGGTTGATTTTGTATTTATCTAGCATATAGTTTGGTGGTTCTTATTCGTGTCGGAGGCATGACACAAACTATAGTAAGGACTGATTTTGCAGGTGCCACGGCTGTGATTATGCTGCAGCTTTCCTAAATTTTTTTTTCGATTATATTAACTTGCAACGGTGTAAAACCGTTGCAACAAAACAAATTTCTTTTTTTTTTTGAATTTTGTTTTAATTACCAACGGTTTCACACCGTGGTTCCGTATTACCACGGCTAACAACCGTTGCTAATACCTTTGCCACGGTTTGATTTACACTATTTAGCCACGGTTTGTAACCGTTGCCACAATTCGCCACGGCTAATAACCGTTGCTAATTGTAGACACGGTTTAAAACCGTTGCAAATACATGTACTTAGCCACGGTTCAACACCGTTGCAAAGCTTAGCCACGGCTAATAACCGTTGCTACATTTAGACACGGTTTAAGACCGTTGCAAATACAAGTGCTTAGCCACGGTTCAAAACCGTTGCAAAGTTTAGCCACGGTTATAAACCGTTGCTACTTTTAGACACGGTTTAAAACCGTTGCAAATATATAAACTTAGCCACGGTTAAAAACCGTTGCTATTGTTAGCCACGGCTATGAACCGTAGCTATCTAGTTAGACACGGTTTATAACCGTTGCAAATATTTACACTTATTAACGGCTTATAACCGTTGCTAATGTATCAACGGTTTAGAACCGTTGCAACTGTTCTTGCAACGGTCGATAACCGTTGCTAATTTGTGCAAATAACGCCCCCCCTCACCCATAAAACCGTTGCTACAATGTTTAGCAACGGTTGTTAGCCGTGACAAACAATTTTGCGACGCCCCTGTAGTCCACGGCTCTTAGCCGTGGCAATGTGTTACGCCCACGGTATAAAACCGTGGCTAATGCGGGTTTTTGGTGTAGTGTAGGAGTGAAATATGTAATTGGTTTTTCATTTTGATATGTAGATGAAGACTGTGTTTCAAGGGAATCTTGAATCAGTTTATTCACCTAGCTCATGTATCAAAATGTTTGTATAATTGTTTTGTTCAATTATTTTTTAAGTCCCATGAGAATCAGATTGAGAAGAAGAATATTTCAAAGGAGAGGCTAAAATAGTCAGTCCTTGAGTTTGGAATTTGATTTCCTCAAAGGGCGGTAGAACATATTCACTAACTGAATCGTTTTTCAATTTCCAAACGGTTTTTGATGTATTTTGTAAAACATTGATACTGGGAAGAAAAGTATTATCATACCATTCTAAGAAGGGTAGAATAACTTGTGTTTTTTCACAGAATTTGTAAAACATATCGCCTAAAATCTGTCTCTGATAAGGAGAATATTTTTGATAAAATTGTTGTTTTCTTATTGAATTTTTGTCAAGCATGAATTCATTCTTAATCCAAGTTTTGTCTAATAAAAATTTGGATGAAGAGATGACATTCAATTGAGAAGGATCACCCATCTCCGATTGAGTCGAAGACTTCTCTGCTTGTGATTCAGTCTGAATATCATAAACAAGCTGAGGTATTTGAGGATAAGAAGGGTTTTGCCTTAGATTAGCAAGATCTAAGTGTGGAAGAGCTACTGGAGTAGGAGTTCTAGGGATTTGAGTGGGAGCAGTTCTGAATGATGATTCAGATCTTCATCCTGATTGAAAATCAAATGGTTGTAATCTGGTAGATCTAGACTCAGAAAACTGTAATTCGACAGTTCCATCTTCAAGAGTCATGATCTGGCTAAGGAGACTAGGGAGAGGTCGTCTAGGCTGTGATTGTACTTGCCAAGTTACGGGAAGAGAGTGGATTGTTCTGGGAACAATAACACTAGTTTTTTCTTCGTTTGCCTAGAAAAGGATAGTGTACGTATCTTTTTTAGATTCTTGTAAGGCTCTTGGACTCAACTGAGTCTTCATAGCCTTAAAAGTGATATTGTAAATGAGAACAAGAGGTTTAGAACCTGGTAACATGTCGAAACCAGAGGTCTGAATATTGAAGGTGAGTGTCTCAAGAACATTAGGATCTTTGAGAGACACTGAGAAATTGGGGTAACAGTCAAAATAGACTGGACCCATCCCAAGAGTAGACCCTGCTATTCCTAACAGAGAATCCTTGAACTTATTGTGTCTGCAATCACATAACGCTATGAGCGCACATGTATCTAGACCTGATCTTGTAAGAGGTTTGATTCTTATTTGGATCAAAGCCGATATGGATGTATCTGTATTGCTGATTTTGTAAAAATTGAAGAGTTTTGGAAGAAAATAATTGTTTGGATTCTAAAGATTATCTAAAGGTACTGTCTGTTAGACAATATCAATGAGATCTTCAGATTTTTGAGAAAAGATTGATTTTTAAATCTCATATATGTTTTTGTAAGGAACTTCAGGGATTGACCATTGTTGTAAATTCTCTTCTAGTTCTGGAATTTTACATTCCAACTTATTTTGTAAATCTGTGATTCTTGACCTAGAGCTAGAAGCTCGGGTAAGCTTTGAAAACAAAGACATGGTGTTTTGATGTTTTGGCAGGGATGACAGTGAAATAGAGTTACTGTAACTGGATCACCCACAACGCGGGATTACCAGAACGGGACCACCTAACCCTCTCAGGCCACGCTAACCATCGCGACTTACACAGGGCTTCCAATGGCTGACCAACGTTGCTAAAGGCTGACCAACGTTATCAGAGGTTGACCAAAGCTACCTCGAACATATTGACCACTATATATATATATATATATATATATATATATATGATCAATATTTTATGATCAAAATCTCACTTGTATTACAAAATATGATTAGTATATAATATATTATAATGTGATATTGTAATGTTTCATTTAAGTGCAGGTATTGTAATATTTTATTGTCATGTACGAGTGTATGATATATATTTTGGAACTCAAATTGTTTTGTGTGTGATAGGAGGAAAATTTTCAACTTTTGCAAAGGTATTTCAGTCCTATGTGAATATAAATTTCAGCCAAACACCCTCCCCTTCCCTTCTAGTGTATTGCCCATGTCGTTGACACGATAGAAGATGGGTTGTGGCAACAGGTCAAAATCGGTTAAAATTTTAAACAATTAGGAAAAAAACGCATTTTAAAACTGCCACAATTAATTATCCCAAAACTTTGGTTTTTCAAAATATGAAGTTCATGGTCTTTGACTGAATGTGTCTTAACATTGAAAATACTTATGGCATAAAGTGCATTAGATTAAATTTTTTTTTTGAAAAATGCATACGGCGTGAAATGCATATTCAAAACTTTAAGCGTTTGTATTGATGATTGGTTTCATTAGAAATATCTTCAAAAATGCATTTCAACCATACCAAATTTACTAAAATCCTACAACTAATTAGATAGTTGTGACGTGCTAAAAAAAATACAAAAAATTTATATCTCTCCACTATATATGCATTCCACTTACTTTTTGTTCATTTTCTTTGCCCTTCTATTTGCAATTTATTTACAAATATGTCATTGTTGATCATAAATCTCCACCATCAAAATCTTCCTCAACTTTTAATCATAACCGTCTTTTATCTCAAACCCCGAACACCATTCTAATTTGTAAGATAGATTGGTATTTCTCGTGCCTTCGACACTCAAATCCAATATGAGCCTTTAGTTGTGTGATTGTTAGAGTTGGTTGGAGCATAGAAGTTTAAAAAAACTTCTTTCTCCAACATTCCTCTTTGTGATCCATTAGATTCTTATGTTTTGGTAAATCTCAGCCGTCTTTTATCTCCAACCTCAAACACCATTCTAATTTGTTATATAGATATTCCTCGTGCATTTGGCACTCAAATTCAATCCCAGCCTTTAGTTGTGTGATGTTTAAAGTTGGTTGGGGCTTCTTTATCCAACCTCCCTCCTTGTGATCCGTTAAATTCTTGTGTTTGGGTAAATCTCAGCTGTTTTTTATCTCCAACCTCAAACACCATTCTGATTTATTATACATATTGGGGTATTCTCTGTGCCATTGACACTCAAATTGTTTTGCTTATGGATAGGAAAATGCGCGTGATAGGAGGAGAATATTCAACTTTGGCTAGGTGTATTCCCATGCAAACATAAATTTCAGCCAAACACCCTCACTTCCCCCTTCTATGTGATCCGTTAGATCTTTATGTTTGGATAAATTTCAACCGTTTTTTTATCTCCAACCTAAAATACTATTATAATTTGTTATATAAATAGTTCTAGTAAAAAATTTATATCATTCCGCTTAAGGCTTTGATCATAACTCATAAATAAATATCTTACTATTTTGTTTCTAATGGTAAGACTTTTATACATGCCTTAATGTTGTTAATTCTTTGTACGTAAATATATGATATGATATGGATACTTAAAAAGTGAAGTGCCAATTTTTGTCGGGCTTAGGGACTGAGCTTTGGATCAAGCACAGGGCCGGGCCAAGGGCTTTAGTGGCCAAGCCTAAATTCTTATTAATATAAAATAAGGCAGGCTGGCTCAACCCTTATTTAAATTTAGGCCCCTGCTAAATAACATCACAATTTATTCTGAAGGACACAACAAATATAAAAAACTATCTATCATCTCTTCTCTCCCTTTTTCTCCGTCAACCCACCACCGCCACCTCCTCCCCCCTTCACCCCACCATTGCCACCTATCCTTTTTTTTCTTTTTATTATTCTCCATCAATCACCATCGTCACTGTCACCGCCATCTCTCTTCCTCTTCCCATCTTCTTATTCATCTTCTCATTTTCCTCTTTTCCCCCTCACCTCTTCTTCTCATTCTTCCTTTTCTTCTCCATCAATCACCACCACCACTTTTCCTCATTTTCTTCTTCTTTTATTTTCCTCCTCCCCCCCACATCTTTTTCTTGTTCTTCTTCTCACAAGCAGCAACACCCCCACCATCGGCCGACATTGGCAGGGCGAGGTGGTGGTGGGTCTGGCCAGGGTGTTGCTCCGGTGAAGAGAAGAGAAGATAAGATAAGAGAATGTGAAGGTGGTGTCTTTCAGTAAATCCAAAAAAAAGTTTGTAGTGGTGTTGTTCAGTGGACTTGGCGGTGTTATTTAACAGGGCCCTTAAATTTATCAATAGCGCACGACACGACGCAACGCACCGCGTCAACCATGGTACACAGAAGGATTCTGTGTCTGTGGTGGGCGACGAGCTTTGCTACAGAGCGAGGGAGGGAGCGAGGTAAAGGGGCGAGGGAAACCACCCATCCGTCTCGAGATAAGTGTATCGAATTCTAAATTCACGATAACGCTTATTTCGAGGCAGATGGGTGGCTTACACCCATCCCTCTCTCCCTTTCCCTCGACCCCTCCCTCGACCCCTAGAATTTTTTCGGTGGGCGACATCAACTACTGCAACTGCTCATTTTTCATCAAAAGCCGTTTCTCCTAAGGGCTCTAAAGCCCCTAAACCTTCCGGAGGATCCTAAAACAACAAACTCCCCAAATCAAAATCAAAGGCATTAACTTCTTCCTCTTCCTCAGACCTACTACTGGAAGATGATGCTGCAGCTGATGAATCACCTGACCAACTTGAAGGCGAACAAGCTCGCATTGGTCGCCTTCTTGCTGACTAAATAAATGACAAAACTCTTGATGTTTGCTCTAATGGTCGATCCCCTTTTAGCACCACCCGTTCTATTTCTCGACTCACTAGAAAAGATACTTGCTCTTATATGCTCTTCAGGTTTCATCTTCTTTGCTGCTTTCTACATCATTCAGTTAGTTAGACTTCTTTCTCTAAATGTGTGTGGTTTTATTTGTGACGTTCTAGTGAGGAAAATCTGAAAGAGACTTTGCCTGAGGGATTGCCAATTGGGATGATTGAAGAGTTTCAAGATTCGAAACGGCCTGCATTACTTGTTCAACAGGGTTTCTTGGATCTTCGCGATAACTTCAGACGTATTGTTGATCCACCATTATGCTCCTCTGATGGTAAAGGTGTGCACAATTAAGTTAGTACTTTGTGCATTGATTGCGATTGTTCAAATAATGTATACTTACAGTTTACTAAGTGTTTTATGTTTCTATGTATTGCTTGATAGTAGTCAGTATGTGACTGTGTGGTAATTGTTGCACAACTTAACTAAATTTGTCCTTGAAGACTATGAATTTAAATCCTATTGGTTGTCTATAGGAAGGTGATTTTGAATTTGATGTCAATTTAACCCTTGAACTAAAGAAAGGAAAAATAATATCCCAGTCTGTTTTGCCTCATATAAATGTATAATAAAAGAACAAAATAATGTTTATTTGAGTCTTTTTAGGGTTTTATTTATTTTTTATTATAAGAAGCGGAACCTTGAAGACAGGCAAAAACTTTGATCATGGTAGCAAGGATTCTCATTCCCGAGTGTTACAGATGATTGTTTGTTATTGTTATTTTTCTTATTTTTTTATAAGCGAGACAAAGCATATTCATTAATAGGATCCATTGTGGTGTGAAACTTACAGGGAAGAAAAAAAACTTACAGATGCTATAGCTTGTGCATGGTATTAAAAGTACAAAAGTCGAAGGGTGTATCTTTCAGAATGCCCCAAGTTAATCCCCAAACCCAATGCAAATTTTAATGTCTAACTATTTGGAAAGGATCCCTTGAGATGAGGAATACTATTTCTCTTTATGCTTTAGGAGATTGAACCGCGTAACTAAACTAGTTCGTTCTATGCTAAAGGAAGACTCTTTAAGCTAAGGGCCTCCGTACCACCTACTCATTTTGTTCCTTTCTTTGGATAGCATCCAGATGGTAGTACATGGGACCTTTACCCAAACCTGGTTACAGATGATTGTTTGTTATTGTTATTTTTCTTATTTTTTTGATAAGCGAGACTAAGCATATTCATTAATAGGATCCATTGTGGTGTGAAACTTACAGGGAAGAAAAAAAAACTTACAGATGCTATAGCTTGTGCATGGTATTAAAAGTACAAAAGTGGAAGGGTGTATCTTTCAGAATGCCCCAAGTTAATCCCCAAACCCAATGCAAATTTTAATGTCTAACTATTTGGAAAGGATCCCTTGAGATGAGGAATACTATTTCTCTTTATGCTTTAGGAGATCGAACCGCGTAACTAAACTAGTTCGTTCTATTCTGAAGGAAGACTCTTTAAGCTAAGGGCCTCCGTACCACCTACTCATTTTGTTCCATTCTTTGGATAGCATCCAGATGGTAGTACATGGGACCTTTACCCAAACCTAGTTTCCTTTTTCTGACAATGGACTTTTGTTCCAAGGGATCAATAACTCTTTGATATCATTGCAGAAGGGAACATGGTACCAAACTCTACTATTAATCTGGACCAGACTTCTTTTGCAAAAGAGCTAGAAAATGTGGGGGACTGTCTCTTTGTTTGAGTGACAGGGATTGCAACGATTGATTTAGGCATCCCTTTTTTAATCAGATTATTCATCAGAGTAATCTCTTTAGCCACCAACCAAAACAGAAATTTTGCTCGAGGGGAGACCTGCCTTTTCCAAAGAAGCTGACCACTGTATTCGGAGTCGGGATGGACAATGATCTGTAGTTGTATGTTGAGTGTTTATCAGGAAGTCATAGCAAGAGCTAACTGAGAAGACTCATAAAATTTTTTCCCATGACCACTTTTTGATATAATGAGACCAAATTCAGCTGATCTATGAGGTAAGTCATAGCTCATGGGTTGAGTCCCTCTACCCACGGTGCAATACAGATCAATCTGTGACCATGATTGGAGTGGGATATGAAATCCAAGACAGCACCTTCTTTCTTTTTTTGATGTGGTGAAAAGGAAATTGAATTTCTTTTTTAGAGCTGAAGGATCATTCCAAAAATTTGCAATTTAGATGTGATTTTCGAACTGATTTTTGTGGGACATAATTGATTTCTAGAGAGCACATCCATATGGAAGATTAAAGTTTGGTGAGCCAGTCATAATTGTCATTGGCATATTTCTGGGAGATGATAGATTTCCACAGAAATGTCTCTTCCATGCTATATCTCCATATCCATTTGGTTAGAGGAGCTCTATTGAACACTTTCAAGTCGCCGATTCCCAACTATTATTCCCTTTTGGTTTACAATCCTCCTTCCAGTTCTCAAGATGGAATTTGTTTGAATTCACCAAGGTTCCTCATTAGTCATAAGAAGTCCCTTGAGATTCTTTCCAGCTTTTTAATAGTTGATATGGAATGGTGAAGGCAGACAACAAGGAGGCCAGAATGCTTGCTAATGTGCTTTTGATCAATTTTTTCGAGTTGTACTCCCTTTCTAGATTGTGTCCAAAAGGAAAGCCAAGGTAAATGGTAGCAAGAACCTGGTCAGCATGAACGATTGGATGTCTACAATTGCAGATTGCTGACCTGACCAAGTGGCAAAACCACTGACTTGGAGAAGTTAAATGGAAAGCCCTGAGATGGCTTCAAACCACAAGAGGGTGTTCTTCAGGCGTCTGATCTGATTCTTACAAGCGTCTATAAACATTATATCTTTAGTATCATCTGCATGCTGAAGAAGTGTAACTACCTCTGTTGAATCTGAGACCTTAAAGCATTAAAATTCCTCTCTTATTAGCTTTAAACACTGTAGCAAACAGTGCAAGAGACTCCATCACTTTTTGTATTCAAGCGATTCGATGATAGTTACTTTTCTACTTGTTTCATTATCATTTTGTTTTCCTGATTTTCAATCTCTTCAGAAATCTAATGTATTATTTCTTTGCCTTTCTACTTCCAATATCTAGAAATTTTGTTTAGCAATTTGGAAATCTCAACAGAAAATGCATTGTATAGTCTACGCATCCATTGGTGTAAGTCTCCCTTAAATAAAATAGGTGGTGTGTACGAGGGTTAGAACCTAAATTGGAGTAGTGCAGGATTCTAGGCTTAGATTTTCAACAGATGGATAGATAAAGCAATCCAACTTGTTGTCAGTAGATCTACGACAAGCTATAGGTCTGAGATTTCTACTACAAATTGAGATGGAGTTCAATGAAGGTTGGGTATGGGAGGTAAGACGAGGATATGGAGATTATCAACAAAGTGCTTCATCTAAGCAAAGGATCCTAGATCTGGTTAGAAGGTAGAGAATTCATCACTGAGATCTAGAGAAGAACACTGGTTTGTAACACAACTTGAACTCCATCCAAAACCTTCCATTTGAATCTCTAAGAGGGAAGGTAGCAACTACACTTGATATCCACTTGAAGATCTCAACCTCTAAAGCTTACAAGCAAACTGGACAACAAGAGAGAAGCTCTTTCTCCTCCTTAAAAAATCTCTTTTGTCAACAACCAACCAACTTCGATCAGAATCTTCCATTCGTAGTTATAGGGACAAGTAAACAGAAAGGAAATCTCTAAGCTACTCCTAACCCATTACTAATAGAATAAATGTGCAGTCAAGTGGGTCAATGGAAATTAACAGGTCTTTAAAATGAAATTGCAGTGTACAAAACCAATTTCAAGTAATCAAAATTGATTCTGCTCATTTCAGTAACATTCAGAACTGAACGTAAAACTCTGAAATCAATTCTGGTCGCGGTTCCTTTGCATGTAATTTTGACTGTGCTGATACATGGAAGTTCTTACATCCCATCGCACCACTTGTTTGAGGTTCTGAACACCTTTTCACATGCTGAAATAATGTCTTCTATTCTCGGTAGTACTCTTTGGCTTTCAAAGCCATTTCAGACAAAAAAGGTCTCTTTTAACCAATTCTACATCTTCAAGCAACTCTAGGTTGCATCATCTTTCCTACATTTCTCAGTTTCATAGTGGCACCCTAGTGACGTACTATGTGCAGTTAGCTCTTCTGGTCCATCTGGAACATAGCTCAGCAGCTCATTTCTATTTCCTTCCCTGTATCTAATGCCCCAGTTATACTTAACCCGCATCATATTTTCTCTCATGAACATGCAACATTTCACTCAGTGTTAGTGAATCATATAGTAAATCGGAAGGTATAAGATTTCGATTTAATCGTAAATCCTAAGATTCACAATATTATAAATATATGTTTAAATTAATAAATATCCATACTTATTTCGAGGGTTTTAATTGTTATTTTATTTTTTTATACAAACTTGAAGGATGAAGGCTTTTTACATTTTCTAATTGTGTATCATACTTAACCTGTATATGAAATTGAGTATCAATAAATGAAATTTCATGAGTACTTCCATTTGCCAAAATCTTTAAACATGTCCAAGTCTAAAGTTTTTATTCATTCAAATGGACCCAAAACAACAGATAAAGAGGCAGATGGATAGCTCAGAGAGAAAACCAAGAAAGTAAGTCAAAGGGATTTGTTTTCTCAAGAATGTTGTTTGTTTTCTCAAAGCATCAAGACTCATAAACAACAATCTCCGTTTCTTCCCCTTCTTCCAGTTCTTCTTCTTCAACACTGAAACGAGTGCACGGATCAACTGTTGACTGCACAGATCGACACTTCTTCTTTTCCTTTTTGTTAAAGGTTATTCTTCTTCATCAACGTGTTGCAACACAAACAAAAACAAATTAGGTTTTGGGTTTTTGGGTTTTGTTTTTTATTCTCAACCATAAATCGCACCCACCTTTCCTTCAATCGCATGCGATTTTTAACGATTTGGGTAAGATGCTATTTAAAAACATATTTGAATCGTTTGTTGTCCAATTCGATTCAAATCGCGAGTCAAATCGCGATTTTTCAACGATTTGAACAACACTGATTTCACTTACTGGAATATTTTATTATACATTTTCTTTGCCTTTACTACTGTCACTTCAGGGAAAGTGATTTTGATTGTCAATTGCACGGAAATTGGTTGTCTTCTCTGTATTATGAATTAGTTAATTTAGTAGTTCACTAATCTAGTGAAGGTTAAGCTTGGTTTTTGTGTCCATAAAAAATGATATCATGTAACAGTGCACCTTTTACTCACATTGTAAAGAAGCAATGTAGGTCACTTGTCTGTGTTCAGGTCCAAAAGTTAAGAAGCAGATTGTGTTGGATGGTCCAGTTAGTAGTGGAAAAAGTATCACGCTGGCTATGCTTGTTCATTGGGCTCGTGAAGAAGGTTGGCTGGTTTTTTATGTTCCAAAGAGTGGAGTCATGGAGGATTCTTTTACTAGAAGCCACAAACTGAACTTTGGGACACTCATGTTCAAGCTGCTAAAATCCTCCAGGTATCATATATGGATTGTTCTCTAAGTCTAGAAGTGAATATAATTCATGTTCAATAAGGACAATATTATGATTGTACTCTTCTCATGTCTCTTTTGAGGGAATGCGATTTCAAGACTTCTTTGTAAATAAGGACAATATTATGAGGGTTCAATAATACCTCATTATTGTATCCAGATGTTGGGGCTTTTCCTCTTGTAATTTTCCATTTTGTTTCATAATAAATATTAACCTTCTTCCTGGGGATGAGAAGGTACGTTCACGCACTTAGGAGCGATGAGTGAATTTTATGTGAATATTGTTTCCTCAGGGGGCAGAAGATATTTCACACTTGTGAAAATAACAACCCATTGGAAAATGGTTAAGTCTCTAAATAGTGCAATCAAACCCCAGAAAATTGCAAATTTGCTTAGGGATGATTTTCCAACAGATTTAGACACCCTTTTCCCTAGCTTCATCGAAAAGTTTCTATCGGTAACCCTATCTCCTTTTGAAGTTGGACTTCTTCCATGATTCAAGTCTTTAGTACTAGTCTCTAACACTCCACCAGATTCTAAAGCTCAACAGTGTACTGCATGCACCCTTATGGAGACCACCTAATTGGAAACCAAAGTATAGTGAAAGGAAAAAGGCATCGCCGCAACCCTGAATGTGTGGTGTTTTCACATGCTATTCTATTGTTGGTGTCTTCAATACATACAATTGTGTCTTCACTGCCAAGCTAAACCACAATTTCATGAGTGATTGCATAATCATTCATCTTCTGACGTTCCTTCATCATAGGGCTTATGCATTCTCCTTCCTGCTAGCACAATTTGTTTTGCTATCTGCAATGGTTTCCTAGCTACCCAGAAAACCTTGACAGTATTAACCTCCTTTAACTGGAACCTGCTTCATCGTCGAAACCTTTGACAGCAAACATCAATTTTTTTTTATCCTCTTCTAAAGCCAGTTTTCGGCAATCTTGTCCATTTGTCTTTGAAATTTTGGAATTTTATAGTCCACCTTGATATGTTTCAATCAGAAGGTACATATTAATGCTTCTGTTACATGCATCAATTGATTTAGTTGTTTAAAGTGTTGGGAGTACCTGGGTATTCCTCAAATGAAGCCATAAGAAAAGTTCCAATTGTCTAACTGTATTCTCACATTGAATTACAATGAAAATCAACTTTAGTTATTTACAACACAGCTTTTTATATACTGAGAAACTGCATATCTTCAGCTCTTTCGAATTAGTTCTGATACGACAATTCTCATTCAATTTATGCTATTTGTCACCAGGATTTCCTCGAATACAATGAATCTCGTTTGCAAGAATTGCCTTGCCAAAACTTTGATCCTATTCTTTTGGGAGAAGGTGATGGTGTTGGGTGGATGAGAGGAGTTGATTCCATGTCAATGCCCGAAGGCTCTACATTGTATGATTTGATTCAAACAGGGATTGCTCACACTCATGCTGGAGTTGGAGTGGTTGTTCGATAGAGAAAAGAGTTATCATTGGTGAAAGATATTCCTGTCCTTATTGCAATTGATCAAGTAAGATAGGATGCAATACTGTCTGTGTCGCTTGCAGGAAATTTTCAGTTAATTTGACTTCGATGTTAATTTTTTTTTTTAATGTTTTTTGTTTTTTAACTAGATTGCTGACTCTTCGTCTTTATATTACATATCTACAGTTTAATAGTTGGTTCACTTTAAGCGAGTTTGAAGAACCTGTAACTGTTAGATCTTGCCGTCCAATTCATGCTAGAGAAATCAGTACGGTTAGTTCGTAACAGTACTTTTATATAACTGCATGTCTACTACGAAACTCTTTTTAGAACACGCTTGGTCAATTTTGAATTCTACCGAGTTCACTATCTTGCTTTCATGGCTGTTTATGTCTGGATTTTGTTACTAAAGAAGCATACCTCCTAATTACTCATACGTACCCCATCCGCTGGTATATATGTGACTTCTCTTTATCTGCTGTACAATATTGGTTTACATTTTATTTTATTACTTTCTTACTTGTTTGTTCTTAGAAGTGGAGTCAGGTTGAACTTTATGATGAAGATTGTAAAATTGTGAACTTTATGAGATTATCCATTGTTAAAAAAACACCTTGGGTGAACTGTTACTCTAAAATGCGTGCACAACTGTGTGTGGCCCACAATCTGCCATGATTTAATTATGACATTTTCCTTTTTTTGCTTTCGGTAGTTTTCATTTTGTTAGTCAAACACCCACTTCATTGAAAATGCAAACATGGATTGCAACATGACTGAGGGGACACAAGGGAACCGAAAAAAAGAAGAAGTTATATGATCATTTCTAAATTCAACTCTCCAGATGTCATTTTGATTCAATTGAACAGAGCATCCACTTTGAGCTTGAAATATTCTTCTCTCTCTCTCCCCTTCCATATCGCCTCAATTACAAACTGAAACTCTCTATACCAAATCCATTGTCTCACCCTTGATAGATTGTTGTTTTTCTACTAAACTGACCACTCCTGAATGGATACTCTAATCTGCTTTGGTACTTGAAGGAAAGGTCTCCAGCTCACTAATAATGAATTGTAAGTTTTGTTAATCAAGTGGAGGTGTGTATGAGGAACCCCTTTTGGACTTATATAAGCCAAAATGGGTCACTATCAGCCTAAAACAGACCGGTAGAAGAAAGCCGAGTTCTGATTAAGTCCAAGAAGGCAAGAAGTAATGGACTGAAAATGAAGATGTGTGATAAGAAAAGGAAAGCCAAAGGCAGACTTAATGTGGTGGTCTTGGATCTGGTAAAACGGTTCAAGATGATGGGGAAAATCTTATTGATGTGGGCAAGATGCTAAACATCAATATCAGGGCGACAAGGATAAGTGGGTGGCTGGTTTTTCGAAGATAGGCCATCGTTTCAATGATTAAAGGGATGTTGTGGTTAAGTCCAGTGACTCGAGGACGCAACATGGTTTGTTTCATGTATTCCTCGCAATTGTGACTTTGAGGCGGATTCTGAAGCTCAGGTGGGTTACTTGACAATCAGCTTTGTCTATCAAGGAAGTTGTAGGTTTTGAGGAAGAGATTGAACAGAAGAAAGATGGTCAAGGATGACTATTTGTTAGATGGGGAAAGCATGTGGAATAATACTGATGCGTTAAAAAATCGTCCTTCTAAGCATTTGAATTGCAAAACAAATGTTAGATTGCTAAGGACCATCTTTTTGGTGGCCAAAGACACTTCGATGCTTAAGTTAGTAATTTTGTTTGAAGAATGAAGGAAGTCAGAACAAAACTCAGTTAAAGTTGCAAACCTGTGTTGAATGTTCCCTTTACCTTTTATAATGGTTGTGGTTAATTTTTTGCTTAACTTAAGCATGTGAGGCGCAACGGAAGGAGATGTTTCTCGTACAGTCCCCTCCTTAATGAAGATGCATCCGTGGAGGCGTAACTCCTTCCACGAGTCTTTTTGGTGCAACGTTCCTCTTTTTTATGAGAGAACCTAGGTCGGACTTGGATTTGAGCTCTGATTCGTTCGGGCCTAGATTCGGGCTTCAATTATATCTTCTCATTAGTGGGTATTGTTTGGGCCTTTGTGATTGGCTTCGTTCTTCTTAGGTTTTATGAGCTGGCCCAATAGATTAGACGTCATATCCTCGTGATGGATGTTCTCTACCACGTGTACGACCGTGATGATCGGTCTATTTTGATTATCATCAGCTACTCCCCCCGTAGTTAGTGGGTATGTTCATGTATCCACTAACTGTGTGGTGGTTTTGTTTTTTATTTTAACATTACGGCACATTTAGTGCTTTTGCTATCTGTTGTTATTGTTGTTTCTCCAATGTTCTATTTGCCTGCTTATTTTGGCGCGATTTCTGGGATTTCGTGCGACTGACATATCTTGTAGGTTCTCCCAAGAGTGGACCTTTTGCTGCTTGTCCTTATAAAAGGAAAAATTTGAGTGTGTTTTACTTTTGCACTTCATTTTCTAGTTAATTCTTTGATTCCTCCCGTTCGTTCCGTAGTCATGTCTAACTTCAGGGTTTTGAGCGGTGATGTTTTTGATGCCTGCGAAGCTTTCTTTTTGCCTAAGCAGACAACGCATGCCACTCTGGACAACATTTGTCATGATTACTCATTGCCGACTGATCTGGAGATCATTCTCTCTGAAGAGGGCAACAATCCTTGTCGTCCAAAACATGGGTGCATTGCTTTGTATCTTGGTATGTTCCACTCTGGTTTTAGGCTTTTGGCTCTTACGATCGTCTAGGAGTACTTGGATTTGGTTGGTATTGTTCCGACCCAGCTGGTATCTAATGGTTGGAAAGTAACGATTTTGACCTTAGCAAGGGCTGTTGCAGCTCGCATCCCTATGAATGCCAGGGTTCTACATTATTTGGTGGGGTTCAGCGAAAACCCCAATTGCACTTGTTGTCTTTGATCTTCTTTTTGTTTCAAGGACCTACAAGATGAGTATGGTGGTTGATCAAAGTCTTGGTTCTACGCTTCCCTTTCTTCCAATTACTTTAGGTTTAGCAGAAATCAGATTCTGTGGTCATTCTAGGAGCCTAAGAGAGTTGAGTTGTCGTTTTTTTGAAGAGTAGGAGTTCTACAGTCGATTTTGCGATCTTCCCCGACTCTAAGCGGAAGATTTTCTCACTACGGATATCATTATCTGTAATGGCTTATATTCATCGAGTGAAACGGGTCGCGTTTTGGAAGTGACTGTTGCACTCGTTGGTGATGTGGCCATTGGCCACCAAGAAGGCTCTGTTGATGAGCGTGTAGGCTGAGTTGCTTCAGTCGTTGTCCAAGGTTTTGGGAGTATTGTCTCGATTGTTCGAAAAATGAAAGTTCCTAGGTCTTTCAGTCCTTCCAAGATGTTGGTTGTCAGTTCCGGCCTTGTGTCTAAGATGAAGAAGCTTGCTTCCTCAGTTCTTGATGCTGCTAGGGCTCCCTCTCATCTTGCCTCCCTTCGGAAAGGAAGTCGTGGTTCGGAAGATGATTCTTCTGCTTGAGAGAACGAGGAGGTAAGTCGAGTTCCCGAAAGGAGTAAGAAGGAAGTTTCTCGTCCTCTGGACGATCATGAGAAAAATCATGTTGATTCTTATGGTTTGCCCGCCTGACATTGATGACTCACGCATTATTGAGAATAAAATGCGCCAGCTTGGTTTTTGGCAATTGAAGAATCCGAAGGGTACTAAGACCTTGGACAACTTCAAGTACCATCCGACAATGGAGGATCGGGTTGCTACCCGACCTCGAGACTTTAAGCGTACTATTTATTCTGTCGTGGCTGGGACCTCGAGATCGCCTGCTACTTCCTTTGCGTCTCATCTTGCTCCAACTGCGCAAGGGGAGATTTTTTGGCCTTCCGAGGTTGATGTGCAGGACAGCGCTTGCAAACTCATTGCGGTTGTCATGGGCGGTTGGCTAATAGGGCTTTTATGCCCGTACTCCCGCTACGTCGCCATATTGATGAGGGTCTCCAACATCTTATGGAGGGATGACGCACCTTACTTATGCAGTCGTGATGGGGTTGGATTGTAAGGTTGCTTGTGACTAGGTGGCGCATATTGAGCGGAAACTAGCAGGACATATCTTGGTCCTTTCTCATGTTCTTTGCTGATTTGATTTGTTGAAGGCATAGTGCATAGAACATGAAAAACGGCGAATTCTGCGCAGACGTCGCTGGGGAACTCGAGGTCATACGTTTGCTTCTGACCTCGAGACATTTTAAGTAGAATAGGGCAAGTTGCTAAGGAGTTGTCCGACCGAAAGGTTGAATGTGACGAGGCCATTCGTTCCGCTGAGGAATGTTCTGCTAGTCTTAAGGCTTGTGCTGTTCAAATTGCTCAGCTGAATTCCGAGTTTGTCGGGACCAAGTCTGCGGTCTCTGCTAAACTTGTGGATGTTGACAGAGAATTAGCTTCAACCCGAGCTGGGTTGTCATCTGTTACTGAAAGGCCGAAGGCTGCAGAGGTCGGGGATTGGAAAAGAATGGTCAATGGTCGCCACAATTTCTTAGATTTCCTGGAGACGCAAGGTTTGGACATGTCTGAATACCGTTGCTTTGCTGTGCTGAAATTCGATGATGTCGATGAAGTTGCTCCGGATTCACTGGATCCAGATGTCAGAGAACCTTCTGAGCCCATACTGCTTGGAGATGTTGTTGATGTTGATTTTCTTTCTTACTTGGTTTTTGTAATCTCCTTTTTTAGAAGATCAATGGAAATTTTTTATTTCACATTTTTTGTGTCCAGTATGTCTAGCTTATCAGCTTTTGTTTACGACATTCCTAGGAGATTTCTGATTCGTTCGTCCAGATTTTTATGAATGGCTTCGACATTCGACGTTCTGGTCGTGTAGAAGCCCTGGTTTATGAAATCTGGTTCTATGTTCGGATTACAATGTCGTACATTACAGTCGATGATAAAAAGTCCAGGTCTTATATCCTGGTACTTTGTTACTTCGTGGTCGATTAGACCAGAAGTTTTTGTTTTTATGTCTGACTCGTTCGTCCAATACATGTATTTGATCATGAGTAGCATTTAGAGAGATGCTAGAGACTCATAGATGGAAGCAAATGAATAATTAGCCTAATCTGATTCCAATCAATTGTTTTGATTTAAGAAAATGTTTGATTTCTTTGATCCATGCCAACATTTGATCCTTGATTCAAGCCAATGTGTGATCAGATTCTGGCTTTTATTATGTGTTGATCACATGTCGTGACCAAGAGCTGTGGTCAGCATTCCCTCTCGTCCATATTTATGTATCTAAGTCAAATAATTTGGGCCTAATTATGTTATAAATTGGAGACCACTCATGTAAAACAGTCATAAAACAAACCTTAAACTGCAAGTACCTACCCCATCTATTATATTACATATTAATTATGACTAGTTGGTATTTTTGTTTTGCAGGTGAATGCATTTCGATCCATGATGCATAATGACATGATGGTGGGAGCTTTCTCTCATTCAACAGCTGTTGGCAAGCTACGTAAGGACCTGCCTGATGTTCCATTAGGCGCTCGAGTTGACGTTCCTCGTTACAGCCTAGATGAAGCAGCAACTGTTTGCCATTTCTAAGGTACGAAGCAGAAACAGTTTGCCATTTCTTTGAATTGTGTGTGTGTGTGTATATGTGTTTTAAGATATTATTGTTATGTTTTGTGTACACGTTGATTTTGATCATCAAAATGTCACAAAAAATCAAAGCGGAAATAAATACGTATTTTGTATCCCAAAACAATCGAGTCTGTTGAGATATTGTATCCCAAAAAAATCAAAGCAGCTCGTTATTGTAGTCATTCTTAATCGTAGGCTCCTAGCTTCATGTGTAGATATGAATGGTATCCATAAACAAACACCAATTCCCCCATTTCATTGTACTTCTATTCATTGATACCTGATCTATACTTGATTTAGAAGTATCACTGAAACCTATGTATGAACTATTTCTACAGAAGTAGCAAAAATTAGGATTAGACACATAATTAATAAAAAAAAGCAAAGCAGACATGTATTACAATACAACGAACTATTTAATTTCCAGAGATCGTATCTAGAGTGACTACAGAAGTTAAACAAGGCTGAAATCTATTCATGTACGAAAACATCAAAATTCCTTGTAAACATGTAACGAAGGTGCCCTATTGGAATGACTTAGGCTAGAGATTTTGGGATACCTAGAGATGAACTCATAGTTTTGTGTGGCAGATGTATCCATTATTTTTCACGCACTTTCACCACAGATAAAAAAAACATGAATCACTGATATGGGTGAATTTGGTCCATCCTCAAGGTTGTTACATTTACCGGGGTCGACTTTGTCGATTGTCAGCAACATTTTTTTTTCTTTTCTTTCCTTGATAAATCAATTCAAATGCCAAAAACTAAAACTGGAAGTTGTGTTGCTCTTAACCCGATAGAAGTGTAGGGTGTTTAGATTAACAATAACTCTAATCAAACGACTGCCGTATACTGCTAGTATTTCACAAATCATTGAACTGGTCTGAAAGGGATGTGATGTTCTATCTATATAGTATTTTAATATGATGTTCATGTACCAAAAGGCTTACATCACACTCCAGTCCTTACATTTGAAGGTCTGTTCATGTTTTGCCTTTTGTGTCAGACAAAGGTTGATACGCCGCGAAGCATTCTCAGAGGAAAAGTGGAAGCTGATGTACTACTTGGCTAACAGAAATGGCGGGGAGATGAGATCGCTTTCTCCATTCTTGAGATGATTGGGTTTTGAATGCCGGGAAAGCATTTTATTTGAGTTACTTTTTACAGGATTCTAGCACCACAATAAGATCAGGAGGACCCTCAAGTTTTAGATATGCCACAACTCCGAGGTCTGATAAAGGTCCATTCTCTAATTAGTTCAGCTTAGTGAACAGCATGTTTCTCCACACAACAAACTAGGGTCTAAAAATATAGAAGCCAAGTTTGTGTCAACCCTTAAGTTTTATGGAGTTTTTCTGAGCATCTACTGCCAAAATGTGTTGCTGTGTTGTATTTGCTTCCATCACATGTTTTCCTCGGGGAGCAATTTTACTACTAACCGAATCATTTAAGGTAATTGTATAAAATTGAGATTTTCATTTGGTACCGACTACACATCAAAACCTAAAGTACTGTTCTACACCACCAAATCAATTTTTTTTTACCTTTCACACCACCTACTTTATTTTTCACACCACTAATAAAAACTCAAAATTTTAAATTTTTTCTTTCCTCCCTTTTTTATTTTTTTTATTAAATCTCCGCTATAGAGAGCCAGCTATGGGATGTCAGACCTTAATTACTTGTCCCAAAACAGAATATAAAAACAAAGTGGGAAGGAAAAATAGAAGCTAGACTGACCAAACCCTTAGATCAACGCCTGTACTTGTTGTTACATTTCTTCATTCTAGATAATCTTCGAGGAAAAACCTTGAAAACTTTAAAGCTGTGTGATCCGGCATATTTTATGTTGTCATATTCCTCTTATCGAATCTTTTCGTTAATCGTATGTGGTATTTCTTTAAATCTGACACTATTCTTGACCTGATGGTGTTTTCATCCAAATCTTCTTCATCCGAACTGTTCTCATCCGAATTGGTGGTATCGGTCTCTGTTTTCATCTTATTTTCTTCCCTTCTCCCTCACTCTCTTCTCCATCTCTTTTCAATCAGAGACTGCCATCACCCTGCCTTCATCACCACCACCTCGCCATTGCCATTTTCTCCCTCTTTTCTCCATCAAGCATCACCATCACCCTGTTATCTTTCTCACCCCTTTGTCTCTTGAAAACAAGATACTGACTTTGGTTCAACTTATATGCTCGATCGAGATCGATTCGCAACTTATATTCTCTGAGTTATCTAATAAATACAATTTGAATCACTTGAAAATATTTTGAAATAAGCAAGTTATACTCATTTTACTAAAGTCGTGCAAATCTATCTCGTAATTGAAAACATGGTAGTGTCTTTGACTTTCAGCTAATTTATATGCTCGATCGAGACCGATTCTCAACCTCATCAAAACACGAAAATTGTTGTACTATGAGTTATCTAATAAACACAATTTGAATCACTTGAAAATGTTTTGAAATAATAAAGTTATGACCATTTTACTAAAGTCGCACAAATCTGTCCCAAAAAAAATGTTTTCACCCATTTGCAATTAATAATGCGAGGATTGCGAGAAACTTTGCATTGGTTTGGGCGAAGTTTTGCCTAATCCTCGGAGTGTCCAATGCAAATGAGTGCAAGCAGATTCTTTTCAGACAGATTTGCATGACTTTATTAAAATGACCATAATTTTTTCATTTCAAAACATTTTCAAGTGATTCAAATTGTGTTTATTAAATAACTCAGCATACTACAAATTTTATGTTTGGATCAACTTGAGAATTTGTTTCGATCGAGCACATAAGTTGGTCGAAAGTCAAGGACACTACCCCGTTTTCATTGCTTGACAGATTTGCACGACTTTAGTAAAATGAGCATAACTTCCTCATTTCAAAACATTTTCAAGTGATTCAAATTGTGTTTATTAGATAACACAGTACTATAATTTTCATGTTTTGATGAGGTTGAGAATCGTTCTCAATCGAGCATATAACTTGGCTGAAAGTTAGGGACACTATCATATTTTTATTGCAAGACATATTTGCGTAAGTAAATTTACAGTTCATATCCATGCAAGAGCGTAGGCAACAGACTTTTGCTCTCTGTTATTATGGCAGTGGGGTAGATTTTCACGAATATCCACCCCGTCAGTTTGGGCAGTTTTGGATGTGCTTCAATGGATTCGGCGCGGATACAAATATCCAAATAACATCCATCAAATATTCAGGGCAAATATGAATTTGGACAAATCACCCCACAAATATCTGTTTAAATATAAAATTACTAAAATGCCCTTAACCTTTAAAAAGAAAAATTTTTTGTAAAATTCTAATTGTCGAGGGATGCAGCGAGGAAAACAGCGAGGGACCCCACATGGGGGAGGGAAAGTGGGATCCCTCGCTGTTTTCCTCGCTGCATCCCTCGCCAATTAGACGGACTCAAAAAATTTACCTAACCCGACCTCTCACTTCAATGGAAAATTCTAAATGTCGAGGTTTTGGGTGAGGAAAACAGCGAGGGAAATGAGGTGGACGGGGTGAAAACCGTCCATCCTTCTCGAGATGTGAGCGTTGACTTTTCACGCGCACATCCTGAAGAGGATGGACGGTTTTCACCCCGTCCACCTCATTTCCCTCGCTGTTTTCCTCGCCCAAACCCTCGACAGCTAGCAAAACTGCACTTCAATTCAGTTCTTCTTTGATCACTTTCCCTCGCACACTTGTCTACCTGAGACAGACAAGAAGAAAAAGAGAAGAATATCCTTGTAGAGAAATTCTAAATGTCGTGGGAAAGGGCGAGGAAATCAGCGAGGGAAATGATCTGGCGAGGTGAGAGTCGTTCATTTCCCTCGAGATCCGCGTGAAAAAGTCAATGCACGGATTTCGAGGAAAATGAACGGCTCTCACCTCGCCAGCTCATTTCCCTCGCTGATTTCCTCGCCCTTTCCGTCGACATTTAGAATCTCTCATCCTTGTATCTCTTTTCACTCACTCTCTCTGGTGGATCGATCGTTTTTGTTTTCTTAATGGCAGAGTCAACAACGATGGACTCATCATGGCAGTTGCAAGAGAAGCAGCCTTAAATGATGCCTTCATTTCTTCAATCTGGATCCAGATACCACTCCTACAGTAGAAAACAAAAAGCTCTCGGTCTTCTCTACTCCAAGTAATTCTACTTCTTCATTACTTGAACTAGGTCTTCGTATCTGTTGATGAATCTCTCTCTGATTTGCTCCACGTTTCTTCTGATTTTGTTCCAGTTTCTTGAGCTTGTACAATCAAGACGGCGTCGGAACAATTGGGTTGCAAGCTTAGCAATTTCTAGGGTTTTGAGATGTTTCAATGTTAAAATTTCATTTCTTGATGCATCTACAAGACTACAAACACACAAGTTTGGCGGGGCAGATCGGGGCGGGGAACCAGTAACAGTAACCACCAGCAAAGCCGCATAAATAAACGGATTGGCAGGGCGGGTGGATATCCGTCAATCCGTGCGGAGTTGGGATGGTTTAAAAATGAAAAAAAGGTTTGGCGGGGCGGAATTACGATCCTTGATGGGAAGGCAAGAATGAATTTACTCAAATTCGCTCCATTACCATCCTTAACTATGCATTACAGGCCAGTTCCTATAAATCAAAAGAAGTCGAGAAAGATTAGATAATAAATAAAGGCTTCCACCCCGGAACATGAACTATTTAAATTGTTTTAACTAAACAAAGCTGTGGTGGTAGAGGAAGAATAATAAACCCGCTCTTGCTAGGCCTTGTCCACAATCTGATCAAGAGCTGCTTCTTTAGCAAATCAACCAATTAAAATGTTTTTTTAACATTTAACACAAATCCGTAGCAACATGACCAAAAAATATTTTAAAAAAATAAAAATAAAAATAAATCTCAATGCCTTATAATTTTTCCAAAATTTCTATGTTAATCCATTTTACAATGTCTGAATTAGCAGTGGTGAGTGTGCTTGTTTCTAACCTTTTTTTTTTTTTTAAACAGCCAAGTCCAACATCGTCAAGCTCTAAATACATTGTTCGCTCCACTCCGATTCTCTAGTCATTATACCACTCAATACATTCTCTCATTTGTGCTACAATCCGGTGCAAAACTAGAAGCTTTACCAAAGGAAAACAATCCCATGGTATTATACTGAAACATGGGTTTCAATGTACTTTAAATGCACCATCATTCATGGACAACTTTCGAACTTGACAAATGTGTTGATCATGGGCGGACCTATTTAGGGACCAGGAGGGGCAGTTGCCCCCCCTGAACTTTTAAAAAAAATTTAAAATTTCTTTTGGTTCATATAAAAAAAAGTTGACTATTACATCTTCCCCTTCTTCGAGTCTCTCCTCCTCACAGCCGCACAAAGCGCAACTAGGGTTTCCCCTTCTTCGAGTCTCTTACACAACCGCACGAAGCAGCGGGGCAAGGCGCAACTAGGGTTTCCCCTTCTTTGTTCTCTCGAGTCTTTCACACAGCCACACAAAGCAGCGGCGCGCGCAACTAGAGCTTCCCCATGTATTAAGCAAACCCATGGATGATTTCTTCGAAAACAAAGAAAATACATAGAGAAATCTAAAACTACCTCCTCTGTCTCTGTTTCTTCTTCTTCTTTACCCTGAGATACTGTGATGTTGGCATGTTGCTGATAGCTTCCACTGGATTCTGAAATAATAAAAAAAAACGTAAAATTCGAAAACAATCCTAGAGTTGATTGAGCGATTAAGAGAAAATGTGTGCAAGTCTAGTGAGGGTTTGTGTTCTTGTTATCTACCTTTTTGGTTTGTTTCCTATTCTCCTTTCCCATTGTGATGTTTTCCATAGCTTTAAGCCTTTAACTTGAGTCTAGAATCAACGCACAAAAACCCATTAAATCCAATTTTCACGAGAAACCCACAATTGATTTTAAGTGAAAAATGCACATGAAAAAGAGATGGATTCGTTATTAGTGCTTATTTTATTAGATTGGTTTCCTGCTCTTGCTTTGTTTCTCACTTTGTTGAATGGTAGAAGAAATGCAAGAAAGAAAATGGTCTGCAGAACAGAGGAGAGAGGTTTTTACTTTACTTTTTTAGTAAGCAGGGCAAAGGGTATGGTTATTTGCCTATTTGGTTATGTTGTCTTATGCAAAGAATCTGATTTCTTAGTGTCTACTGTAGTTCTGTTCTTTCTTTTTTTACCCTTTTTTTCATGCTTCTTTAAGTCATTAGAACCCTTGTTTTTTGTGTGATTTGGCATTTTACATTTGGTTCTTAGGAAGTCTTCAAAGTTCGCAGGGAGTTTGATTGTAATGAGTTATTAGTGTGTGGACAAGGGGTTGCACATTCATGCTGAAACAATTGCGTTTAACAATTTCCACTCCTAGATTGTCATATTTGGCTTCTGCTTTGTTCTAACTCTTCTCCTTATATTTACTACAGCTACTTGTTGATCTTGGATCGCACAAATTGGAAATCAAACATTCTCACATCCCTTTTGATCCCATATATTTTCTTCAGTCTTCCTTCAATAATATTCAACTTTTTGAGGTACATATTTTTTGTGCACCTTGCTTTCATAATTTCATTGCTTTGAGCTGTAATTTTTGTACAATCTAATAGTTTATCTGTGGTCTAGTGGACAAGTTGGGAGCTGGATTGCTTTCATTGCAGTTGTATTGCGGCACTTCTTTCCAAAACATTTTCCAGGTAAGAGTTCTAGTCTTTTTCTAAACATTCTTATGATTGAAGTATAAATATACCATTCTCGATATCTATGCAGGCATGAAATTTGAATCGTCTTTCTTTAATAACTGTGTCGTCTTCCTTACAGTTACATATTGGTTTTTGCTGGTATTTGAAACTTATTCTCTTATGATGAAGTTATTGACTAGCAATAACCTTTCTAGAAAGTAGCCAAACCCCCCATTTTGAATTTTTGGGTTGACATATGCCAGGATGCAGGGTACCAATTACATGTTATACGACAATATTTCCATCCTTATTGAACAAATCACCTCGTTGGTTGAGAGATGTTTCTTGTTTATGAAAGGTCAATATATTGATTGGCTCAGTCCATTAGAGACACTAGTAAACTTTTCTAAGTTACTTAACAAATTTTCCATGATAACAATGTTTGAAAGTAAATAATATATATATTTTTACTTAATTAATATTTTATCTACTTATTTAATATATTATTTATTTTTTCAGCTATGGACAAGTTTTTGAAAAGAAAGTTTGTGTTAGAGTTACCATCCCTTAGCTTACAAAATAATGAGGGTGGTCAGTTTGATCCAATCTCAAAGCCAATTCACGTGGATTATGATATGTCAAATCTTCCAACAGATCCCGGATCAAGACCTTGAATTTCAGACTATCATCCTAATGATCAGGACATAATTAGAAGAACATATTTACAAAGGGGTCCATGTCAGCCTAAGAATCACAAATTTCCACAAAAGAAAATGGGAGGTGGGATGAGACGTTTTAATGTAGTTTGGTTCGCCCAACACAAAGATTGGTTGGAGTATAGCATAGAGAAAGATGCTGCATATTGTTTGCATTGCTATCTCTTCAAACCGAATTTCGGGGATCAAAGTGGTGGCAACACTTTTGTAGTAGAAGGGTTCGATAATTGGAAGAAACCGGATAAATTACAAGGTCATTTGGGAAAGACTCATTATGAAGCTTATACAATGAGTCAAAATTTGATGAAGCAAAAGCAACATATCCAAACATTTTTCGTTAAGCAATCAGACCAAGCTAAACTTGAGTATCGGACCCGTTTAAATGCTTAAATTGACTGTATTTGATTTCTTTTGCATCAAGGATTGGCTTTTCGTGGTCATGATGAATCTGAAGACTCAAAGAATAGAGGAAACTTTCTTGAACTTTTGGAGTATACAGCTAATCACAATGAAGACATAAAGAAAGTTGTTTGAAAATATGCTCCTGAAAATCACAAGTTGATTTCACCTAAAGTTCAAAAAGACATTACAAAAGCGATTGCAATTAAGACTTCTGACGTTATTCTTGAAGATCTTGGTGACGCATTATTTGCAGTTTTGGTTGACGAATCTTGTGATTTTTCAATCAAAGAGCAAATGGCAATTGTTTTACGCTTTGTGGACAAAAATGGGTGTGTTATTGAATGATTCTTAGGTATAACTCATGTTTATAATCCAACCGCAATTTCACTGAAGAAGGCACTAGGAAAAATTCTTTCCAAGTATAATTTGAGCATAACTAGGTTGCATGGACAAGGTTACGATGGGGCCATTAATATGCAAGGTGAGTTCAACGGACTTAAAGCACTGATTATGAATGAAAACCAGTCTGCATTTTATGTCCATTGTTTTGCGCATCAGCTTCAACTGACACTGGTACATGTCACAAAAAACCATCCTTGGATCGCATTATTCTTTAACTTAATTTCTACAGCAGTGTGAATATTGTTGGGGTTTCATGCAAACACAAAGATATTATTCGAGATAAACAAACTATTGACCTTATTAAGAAACTCAATAGTGGTGAACTTTCAACTGGTCAAGGGTTGAACCAAGAGACTACTTTCACACGAGCCAGTGATACTCGATGAGATTCTCATTATACTACGATAATAAGGTTGATTCTTATGTTTTCTTCGGTGATAGATGTACTTGAAATTGTCGTTGGAGATGGCACCAGCTCAGAACAAAGGGGTGAAGCTTATGCTTTACTATAATCAATGCAATGTTTTGATTTTATCCTGATTTTACATATGATGAAGGATGTATTAGGAATTACCAATGAATTATCAAAATCATTGCAAAAAAAAGATCAAGACATTGTGAATGCCATCAATCTTGTTGAAATATCTAAGCAAAGGTTCCAAATGATGAGAGAAAATGAATGGGATTCACTCATTGCTGATGTATCTTCATTTTGTGGGAAACATAATATCACCGTTCCTCGAATGGATGATGACTTTGTACCTCGGGGGCGATCATGGCATAGACAAGAAGTAGTTACAAATCTCCATCACTATCGAGTTGAATTATTTTATACGTGCGTAGATATGCAGCTTCAAGAGCTCAATAATCGTTTTGACGAGGTGAATACAGAGTTACTTTTGTGTATGACATGCTTAAGTCCAAACAATTCATTTTCAACATTTGACCACCATAAGTTGATCCGTTTTGCTCAATTTTATCCGATGGATTTCTCAGATTTTGATTTGATGGTGCTTCAAGATCAATTGAAAACTTATATTATGGATGTGTGATCAAATAGTGAATTTTCAAATATAATCGGTATAGGTGGTCTTACTAAAAAAATGGTTGAAACAAAAAAAGATGTCGTATATCCTATGGTTTATTTACTCATCACATTATCATTGATTCTACCTGTTGCCACTGCTACAGTTGAAAGGGCATTTTCAGCTATGCATATTGTGAAGAGTCGCCTAAGGAATCGAATGGGAGATGATTGGATGAATGATTGTTTGGTGGCATACATTGAAAGGGATGTTTTGGATAGCATTGAAAATGAAGCCATCATGCAACAATTTCAGAACATGCGATCGCAACGTGTAGATTTGTAAAAATGTGGTTAAATGATATAGTTAGAAAGAAATAGTAGGTGTTTTGAAGGGTCCTTATAAGGACATTCCTTTATAGATAATACTTTTTGTACGTATGAGTTGCATAGTTGCAATTTATAGATAATATTTTTTGTAAATTGGTGAGGTGAATTCCTCTCACCTCTCCCATCTTTTGTAAGTAATACATTATCTTATTTTATGACTTAACATAAGAAAGTAAATAGTAGTATTTAAATTTTTCACTTAATTATTTTTTTGGAAAAATGTTATTTTAGTAAATTATTATTATTAACAAATATTACTTTGTCATTTCGCCCCCCCCCCCCCCCCTGGAGTGAAATCCTGGGTCCGCCCCTGGTGTTGATTGAAGACATGCCATTGTAGATTCGCCATTCCAGACTTATAACTGTACAGACGACATTGATCATCAATATGTGTACATCAAATTATCCCTAGTTATCGACTAATCCATTGTCCAAGTGGCATAAATGTGACCACCCAATGAGAATCTCATGTCATACACTTTATTTGGTGCGGCCAAAATAAAGGCAACATTTTCAAAGATAACTAATGTTGGATCAAATTCATTGTAATGGATGTAGATAGGGCAAAGGATTCCATTCCATATCGTAGTCATGGAAAGGGAGGTTGGTTTGCTCTGAAAGTTCACCAACTTCTACTATGTGCTATTGTATATGTTTTGATTGGACAAAACTGTTGGATCATTGTGCACGTGCCCTAGCTATTAGGGAGTGAATCACTTTTTTATAAATCTTAATAACGACTCATCTTTATTTGATGGGGATTATTCAAGCCAACTTCATTTCAACAAAAATTACATCCAAAACTGTTGAAATGAAATATGTTTTTTTTTGTTAGTTAAAGCAATTGTAATAATTAATTATAATTCTGAGGTACCAAAAATCAAAATTTCTACTAAATGCTAAAGGCGTTAGTGGAGCTTTCAAGTGATGGGTACCAGCTTTGTGGTAGACCTATGGCGATCCAAACCTGCCAGCAGCATTTGGGGTGTGAGGGGTTGAGGGATAAAAAAAATGTTCTAACTAACAAATCGTCCTAGAGTTGTCCTTAAGTGAGGAATCCAATTTCGGAATAGTCTCTTATTGCTAAGAGAGAATTGTCCTTTGATGCTCACAAATTGTCATTTCAACCTCATGAATTGGGTTATTTATTGATGGGGTTTTCACACTAAAAAATCACACCCACTTCGTTCTGAATTTTCACTCACTCTCGCCATCTTCTCCTCTCACACTAAATTCAATAAATTGAGAACCCCTTAAATCAACATTGATAGTTTGAGCTTTAATTTATTTATATACTAGAATATGCTCCATGTCGTTAGCACTCTACATAATTAAATTTTTGCTAAATATTTTGTACTAAACACCTCTGTCACTATTCACATTTTCGCTCTCAATCAATATTGAAGTGTAAGCCTGTATACTATAAATTTTAAGGTTAGACTCAGTAAAATTTGAATCAGTTGGGAAAAAATTTTAAATGCCGAGAATGAGTACTCCCTAATCTTTGAATTCGTCAAAACATGAAGTTTAGAGTTTTTGTTTAAATGTGCATTAAGATGTCGAACTTATTTTTTTTGTATGATCAGCCCATCTCATTGCTTTGCAAAATATTGAAAAATATTACAGACGTGAAATACATTATACGTTTTTTAATTATAAGATATATATTTTTAAAATTTCAGCGCTTGTATTGCTCATTGATTTTGTTGGAAAGATTTTCAAAAATTTCAACGATACTAAGTTTACCAAAATCCGACAACGATGTAGATAACTATGATAATTTTCATTTTGCTAAAAGGAAAATACAATATTTTCTCTCTCCACCACTTGTGCATTTCACCAACTTTTTTCAATTTTTATTTTTTATTTTTGTCCTTCTACAAATTTTATATTTACAAATATGCTATCATAGGAAATGAATTTCGACCCTAAAAATTCAATACATTTCTCAACTTTTAATCATAATCATCTTTTATCTCTAATCATTTCTATTTGACTTTGTTCCAGTTAGCAATAAATAGTAAAACACTACTCTAAATTGTATTATAGATTTGCTTCATATATAGAGAAAGAAAATACCATGACTTCAAAGTTGATTCTGAGCTGGTGAACCAAAAAATGTTCACGTCTATTATATTGTATTCAATCTGGATGGTTTAGAAAAATCCAATTACAGTGGAACTAAAAAATTCAATCAACTCCATACATAACACCAAGCTCTATGATGCCCTAACCAGTCACGGGACCTGTAGCGTGTCAACATGTGATTTGAATCTATAACCACAAACGGATAGTAACTGAACACAGTACAATTTCATAATATAACATAATTTTGAAACGATACAGTTATCTCTTAAGAATCTTTGTTTTAAAAGCAATAAGTTGATGTGGAAAGTTAAAAAGTAGTTTTATGTAAATAATTAAAAATATATAAATATTAAAAAATAGTGTTTACTTTTATTAAATATGTTATTTAACTAAACAAAGTTGTGGTGGTAGAGGAAGAATACTGAACCCGTTCTTGCTAGGCCCTGTCCACAATCAGATCAAGAGCTGCTTCATTAGCAAATCAAGCAGCTAAAATGTTTTTTTAACACAGATCCGTAACGACATAACCAAAAAATCTTTTAAAAAAATAAAAAGAAATTTCTACGCTTATTTATTTTTCCAAAATTTCTATGTTAATCCATCTTACAAGGTATGAATTAGCAGTGGTAAGTGTGCTTGTTTCTAACCCTTTTTGTTTTTGTTTTTGTTTTTTTTTGTTTTAAACAGCCAAGTCCAACATCGTCAAGCTCTAAATACATTGTTCGCTCCACTCCGATTCTCTAGCCATTATACCACTCAATACATTCTCTCTTCTGTGCTAAAATCTGATGCAAAACTATAAGCTTTACTTAAGGAAAATAATCCCATGGTATCATACTGAAACATGTTCAATGTACTTTAAATGCACCATCATTCATAGACAACTTTCGAACTTCACAAATGTGTTGATTGAAGATATGCCATTGTAGATTTGCCATTCCCGACTTATAAATGTACATATGACATTGATCATCAATATGTGTACAACAAATTATCCCTAGTTATCAAGTAATCCATTTTCCAAGTGGCATAAATGTGACCACCCAATGAGAATCTCATGTCATACACTTTATTTGGCGCGGCCAAAACAAAGAAAACATTTCCAAAGATAACTAATGTTGGATCAAATTCATTGTAATGGATGCAGACAGGACAAAGGATTTCATATCATAGTCATGGAAAGGGAGGTTGGTTTGCTCTAAAAATCCATTTCAACGATATTAAGTTTACCAAAATTCGACAACGATGTAGATAACTATGATAATTTTCATTTTCCTAAAAGGAAAATACAATATTTTCTATCTCCACCACATGTACATTCCACCAACTTTTTTCAAAATTTTTTAATTATTTTTGTCCTTCTACATTTTTTATATTTATAAATATGTCATCTTAGGAAATGAATCTCAATCCTAAAAATTTAATACATTTCCCAACTTTCAATCCTAATCATCTTTTATCTCTAATCATTTATATTTGACTTTGTCTCAGTCAGCAATAAATAGTAAAACACTACTCTGAATTATATTATAGATTTGCTTCAGATATAGATAAAGAAAATACCATGGCTTCAAAGTTGATTTTAAACTGGTGAACCAAAAAATGTTCACGTCTATTATATTGTATTCAATCTTGATGGTTTAGAAAAATCCAATTACAGTGGAACTAAAGAATTCAATCAACTCCATACATAGCACCAAGCTCTGTGACACCCTAATCAGTCTCGGGACCCGTAGCGTGTCACCATGTGATTTGAATCCGTACCACAAACGGATAGTAACCGAACACAATTTCATAATATAACATATTTTTGAAACGAGACAACTCCATCGAGTTATCTCTAAAGAATCTTGGTTTTCAAAGCAATAAGTAGATGTGGAAAGTTAAAATGTAGCTTTATGTAAATAATTGAAAAAATATATAAATATTAAAAATAGTGTTTACTTTTATTAAATATGTTAATTATCGTCATACATAAACGATCAACGAAATTTCGTAATTTCACATATACGAAATAAGATTCGATAACATATGCATATACGCACTACACCAAATTAGCACTTTTGTAACAACTCTCAAAACAATATTACTTTTGAGATATTACGATTCACCAAACAATTTCAAATCAAAACTAAATTTAATAAAAAAAAATGAAAAACAGTAACACAAAAAAATGATACAATAAGTTGGATCACCATGAATAGTATCACTTTTATAACTATATTATTCATGGTGATACAATTATTGTATCATTTTATTTGTGAAAATGTGTAAAATTGTTAGGCGGATTGTTACACTTCAAAAGTGATACTGTTTTTTGGGTTGTTACAAAAATGCCAATTTGATATAGTGACGTAATAATAGTCTATCTCAACTAATTCGACCCATGTAACATTTTATCTTTTTCTTTTTTGAAAAACTCCCATATAACAATTGTTTGTAGGCTAATCTCCTAAGATCAATAAACTGATATTTAAACCTAACATGTGTGCCTTTGACAAGACTCTTTCATCGATATCAGTGTTATGGCTAGTCGTAATGAAAATAAACAACCAAAGTCAACTAATACTAAACATGAACTATTAAACCATAACTTTCTTTATTATCCTTACATGTCCCTCACAAATTGGGAAGGTAAAGATATAGTAACCATTTTCCAGAATTGTGGTGGCTACCTCCAATAATACAATGAGGGTTTGTTTGGTTGCAGGGAAAATTGGCATGGGAAAGAAACCATTACTGTGAAGTCTGATTCCAGAGAAAAAAATATATATATATTAAAATTTTGAATTTTGTTGTTGTTTGGTGATCAATTTTTCATAGAAAATAAAAGTGGAGTTACATTTTCATTTAAAAAAATCCCTAATGAATTTCAAGAATAATAAAGTGAATAGTTAAATTTGGGGAAGGGGTTCAATCACAAAGTGGTCATCTTCTTCAACACAAGATGAAGATCATCTATAAGACAAAATATGCAGAATTGAGTAGAAAAGGTGAATTGTAATTCATTTGTGAGCTTTGAAGAAAATGAGGCAGCCTGAGTTCCTATCGAGATTGAAGGGTTATTTGCAAGTAAATAACAACCAAGTTTTCCAATGAATCAGTTTGCGAAGGGGGTGGGGGCTCGCTCGCTTGAACTCGAATTCTGGTGGAAAATGAGAAAACATGGTCACTTACAGAAATTGATTTCAAGTTTAACATGTCCAACCAATTCCCATGGAAATGCAACCAAACATACCCTTAGAGATTTCTGCCATCATCATGTAGGACAAACCGACAAAGCCACTAAATAAAAAACATTGAAAATTTTTGAACGAAATAAATACCCCAAATGTTTGTTTCAATGATCTCCACAATCTAATAAAGAAAACATGGAAATGAAGACATTGGTTTTGGTTCTTCATGTGTTCTTCAGCTTGGTTGTTCACAGTGACAGTAGCAGTAGTAGTTTTAATGCAAACCCAGTTGATCAACAAGAGAAAGATAGAGTTGTTGAGCTACCTGGATTGTCCTTCAATGTCAGTTTTGCACATTATTCAGGTTATGTTACGGCAAATGAATTTTCGGGGAGATCGCTTTTCTATTGGTTCTTTGAAGCTGTTGAGGATCCTTCTTCCAAGCCTATTGTTCTTTGGCTCCAAGGAGGTTAGGATCCTTCTTCCAAGCCTATTATTTGGTACTCCAAGTTTTGGATCCTCCTTGTTGCAAAATTGGTTACTGATTCAAAAGTGTATATAGTCCCAAATGTATTGCATCGATTTTAGTTTCATAGTTCTATGTAATTAGATTTACCAAGGGTTTGGTTTCAATTTCCTCTCTGCCTTGTCATTTATGTGCTTACTAAATGAATCAAAACTTGATTGATCAGGACCTGGGTGTTCCTCCATTGGGTTAGGACAAGCAGTTGAGCTAGGCCCTTTTCATATTAACTCCGATGGAAAGACGATTCATTTGAATCCATACTCTTGGAATCAAGGTAATGATCAAGAATTATACATTTCAAGCATCTCAATATGTACTACAGGATATGTTTGCATTATTTCTTATTGTCATAATCAGCATTTTTAATGATGGGTTTTGTAGTGGCCAACATATTGTTCGTTGATTCGCCTGTTGGTGCGGGGTTTTCCTATTCAAAAACTCCCCATGATCTACTCACAAATGGAGATAAGAGAACTGGTAGGACAGTAGAATTCTCTGGGTTCTTCGTAACTCATACACCCTCTACTGTGATGGTTCTCTAATTTTTTAGCAGTGTTATAGCTTTCAATTATTTCGTTTCGTCCATGTATTTGCAGCGGAAGACTCGTTAATGTTTCTTCTAAACTGGTTTGACCGATTCCCTCAATACAAAGGCAGGGATTTTTACATTGTTGGTGAAAGCTATGCAGGTAAAGAAAGGAGTTAAACATAAAAATCCATCTAATTCAGTGGAGAAACCCGTTTTTCATATACGAATTTCATGTCGTTCAGCTTAACCGTCCTTCAACACTCACTTTTATAACTATCTATGTCTTTGGACCAGGACATTACATTCCTCAGCTAGCTCAAGCTATTGTTAGACATCAATTGTCACATTCAAAAACATCGATCAACCTCGAAGGATACATGGTATGAACTTTCTTGTAAGTTTTAGTGTATAATGAGCCAGGAATGTGATTTCTCAAAATTTCACGAAATATTTCCTATTTTAGAGTTGCCGAAATATCTTTCGAATCCAAAAAATAAATCTTTTAATCTCTGTATATGCTATAATGTTATTTAATTTTGGTATCACAAGTTTGTTATGTTAGTGATTCTTATGTAATATGTAGTTTGTACGAGTCGTGTGAGACTTTTTGTATAGTATTTAAGAGTTTAAAATGCATAACTACTTATATTGTTAAATTCAAAATTACAATCGAAAGTTTTACGTTTTTTCTATACAAAACGAAAAATTTCACAAATTATTTCTTAAAATCAGGAGACCAAAATATTAACTCGAAAAATGATATCACAATCCTTGACAATGAGAACTCAGAAAACAATTGACTTGATCATCCTTGTTGCAGGTTGGAAATGGTCTAACAGATGATTATAACGATCAGCGGGGTGTTACCGAATACATGTGGTCTGCTGGTCTTATCTCGGATCAAACCTACAAGCTAAAGACTCTTCACTGTACCCATGTCTCTTACTTATACAGCTCAGAGGAATGCGATAAAGTTGCTAAGATAGTTACCTCTGAATTGGGAAATATTGATATCTACAGCGTTTTCACTCCAAAATGCACTAGCAAAGTCAGTTCTTCAGATAAGCTCTCAAAAAGACGCTTGGTAACTAATCGCTGAACAATGAAAGCTTCATATCCTAATAAATTTCTCCTGTTCACTTCAATCACATAGCAACATTGTTCGTACTCTAACAAATGACATTCTCAAATCAATAGATTGCCAGAAGCCTTGGTGACAAGTATGATCCATGCAGTGAGGAGTACGCCGAGGTATACTTCAATTTACCTGAGGTTCAAAAGGCGCTTCATGTCAATCCAGAAGTGATACCATACAAATGGGTGGCTTGCAGGTAGCATCATTTTGCAAAAATAGCTACTTCAAGTATTGGTTGAAACATGACTGTGATGTTGTGCAATGTTCTCTTCAACAGTGATGTTTACAAAACCTGGACAGATTCTGCCAGTTCGGTGCTAGATATATACCATGAACTTATCAATTCAGGGCTTCGTGTTTGGATATTCAGGTGCCTTTCAATTTCTGATCTTGTAGTGCCTAGATATGGAGATTTTCCTTTGCTGCACTACATTTGTCACAAGTTTTTGCTTCACTTAATCAAATATCCCTCGAGTTCCTTATTAAAAAGATGCAAACGATCTTTCTGTTTATGTCATAAATTTCAATAGTTGTAACTTTGCATCTACATGCTGAACATCAATATATTGTTACGGAAGGAGTACCTCTATCAGGTCTCTTAAATTGCACTTGGGATTGTGTCTTGCCATCACTGTCTGTTAACTCAATAGTCAGTCCTGATGTGGATTGTATTCATCATACTGAATTTCTTTCTGATGTGCTTCTTCACTGTCTAATAGCGGAGATACAGACACTGTCATTCCAGTTACAGCAGCGCGGTATAATGTAGAGGCTCTGAATCTTCCACCTGCAGCTCCCTGGCATCCTTGGTATGACGATGAACAGGTATGTATATTCAGATAGAAATTTGAATCTTCAGAAGCAAACCGATGAACACAACCCTTTTTCTTTACTGTTGACAGGTTGGAGGATGGACTGAGCAGTATGTTGGTCTCACCTTTGTATCAATAAAGGGAGCTGGGCATAAGGTTCCTATGACAAAACCCAAGTTGGCTCTTGTGCTCTTCAAGTCCTTCCTATCAGGAAGCCCAATGCCCACCTTATCAGAGTCCAGCAAGTCTTGATTATCCTTCGCCCTCACGTGTCAGAGCAACTAAGCTAAAATGGATCTAATTCTGTGATGACATGTTGCCTGCTTCATCATTCTACTACAGAATTTAGTGTCAAAGACCCCATGTTAAATGAGCACATCTTGACGAACCAACTGATTGCAATCTATTGAAAATAAAATGCTCATTTTCTCGAAATGAGCAGACTGACTGTCAAATCTTCTTTCCCTATTTTCATTAAGCATTTGCCTGCCAATATGTAAACGCACATGGCTATGTATAACTCCAATTTGGTCATACAATTTTTTCGGCCTTATCAAAAAATAAACATACCCAACAGAAGAATAATCCAATGACGATATTTGGCTGCCATCACTCCATTATTATCGATTTTGAATCTAAAGCTGTCATTACTGACATCGTTTGATGTTTGATCCAAACCTGTTGGTAGCACTTCAGTCCCAATTTTTACTTAAGGTTCCCATTGGTGAGCTTTAATCCATCTAAAACTTGGAAATTTGTCTGTTTTTGTGGACAACGCAACATAAGCCATTGATTTGAGTTTTTTTTTTATCAGAAGGTTAACACAATTAATGCAACAGAATTCTTCTCGTGATGCTAGCACTCCCTTCATTTTATAAACTCAAAACAGCCCGAAATCTGTCAGTAAGTCGCATGCAGCATGCCAACCAAATTTGAACTGATACAGCCAACCTGTCTAGTAATGATACCATACAGTAATTCATAATTTTGAGTATCAGCCACGTCCCAGTCCCACTCAGTAATAACTCAATCCATAATCAGAAAGTCGCAACGTTCCAGTTTCAGAAACTCTGGGCAGGTAGAGGACCCATCAAAATGCTCAAGCTATTTTCCCACTCCATGCCATGCTCTTCATGTTTTAAATCCAAATACATTAATCCCAATCGTTTCTGAACTTTTCTTTATAACATTAGACACATTGTGAGCATTAAAACCTCATTGCCATCAGTGCTTGGTTTTACAAATTCTTTTTCAATATAATCTTGGGGCAATACTAAAGAAATTGTATTACAGCAAATCATATAGCGAGTACTGTTGTCATTAATGTTTAAAATAGACAGTGAATGTACACAGTGTAGGCATTGCTTGTGACGGAGGCCCGACCAGAAGACTCCAATTCCCACTCTTTTACTTCATATTTTCTTTGTCATAGGACTTCCACATCAACATTGTGTCAACGAGAGGGTAATGCCAATTTCTTGAGGTGGTTGAAAGTTCGCTGCTTAATCCACTGTCGATCATACGGCAGGTAACCCTGAATAGAATGATCATAACTGCAAATCAAAACAATAATATGTCAGTTTACAGATTGTCAGCTTAACTCTCTCTCCAAAAAAAGTAAATATAAGGGCTGGTGATATCTTTAAAGTCCACATAATTATATATTTTTCTTTATAGATCAACTCTCAGGTGTCAAAAGTCGGAACCATTAGGATGATCAGTATGATATATACATGAGACCTATGTAACAAGAATATGAAACGATATTATTAAAATTTAAAATAAATAAATAAAAGGAATATGACACGCACACCAATGGGTGCCCTGGCTTAGATCGTCCACTTTCTGAAAATTACAAATAGAACCTCAAATCCCTCATTTGCCCTAATATGCACTCCACAGCACACCAACTAATCCTTCCAATTCAAGTCTCTAAAACTGCACATGATTTGCATTATGCAACACACAATTTTAATTTGGGTTATTTACATTTTTGGTACGCATTATTTAGGTGTAATTCACATTGGGTACAAAAGTTTATCACAATTACAAATTGGGTACAAAATTAGGTCTTGACTATTGCTCAACAACGTTGACGAAGGTAGATGTCTCACATTTGCTAAAGACACAAATACCCTCCTTAATGGGCACGTAGAGTGCCTAGTGATTTAGCGATGACAATACACATCTCAAGGCATGATTTAACGGTGAAGGTTTATTTGAAAAAAAAAAAAACTCCATTCATCTTCTCCCTCACTGGTCCTCCCGGCACCAAAGACCACCACCCAATACACACAAAAATTAGATGGTGGTGTAGAGTTTGGGTTCGGTTTGAAGAGCGAAAGAGGGGCTTACTAATACTATGGTGGCATTGGATGGGATCGTGTGTGGTGTTGATGTTTGTCAAGAGAGAGCAAGAGGGGGTAGAGGGATAGTTCTACAAATGATTAGTTGGTAGGTGGTGGTGGTTAATGGCAGCTAATCCCATCTCCTTCGAAACAGATCTGGCCATACTCGATGGGATCTCCATCCTAAACACTCAGATACCACCCCAACTTAATCTCCAGATGTTCCTTCTGCGAATTTTACACACTCCATTGACAAAAATTTTAAAATCTTCGACGTTGATGAGTAGAATTCGATCAAGGATCTTTGTGACAAAAGGGTTTTCGCTCTAGCTTCCACTGACAAGTTGATGTTGAGGGCAATACGAAGAAGCTCAAATTTGACATAGTTGTTGAAGCCTGTAATAGGGATGATTGTGTTCAAACCACCTCTAGACACTGCCCTAGATGGCCTTCATGCTCTAAAGAATCTTTCATCTAAACTGAAGAACCCATTTTAGGAGAATAACCCCATTTTCAAGGTTGGATGAGCCACTTCACTTGGGTATACAGATTTTTGGTTCTTGAACACTTCCCATCTCCTCCTCCTTGTCTTGCTCCTCCCCCATAAAATCAATTACGCCCAGACTCTTGGTTCTTAAACACCCATCTAGATCCCGACAAATTCATCGCAACAATTTTCCATTTCCCTTCTTCGCCACACCTTCCACCATTCATGACAATTCACAACACAAGGTAAAAATAGATAACAATATCACAATTCATCATTGTGATTGTAGAGAGTATGGATCTGTATGTAAATCGAATAAATCATGATTGTCGGGGTGGTGGTCTGTGGTGAGTCGTCGGGGAGAACCAGTGAAGGAGAAAATGAATCGAGTAATGGAGTTTCACTCTTAGTTTTTTAGGGTTTATTTTTCAAATAAATCTTTACTATTAAATCATGCATTGAGATATGTATTATCATTTCATTGCTAAATCACTAGGCACTCCACATGCAAATCACGTGTTGTTGTTGAATCTGAGAGGGTATTATCTTTACCGTTAAATCATGTGTATTATCTTTACCGTAAAATCATGCATTGAGATGGGTATCTGGGTCTTTAGCAAATATGAGAGGTCTAACCCTGGTCATTGTTGTTGAACAATGTGTCAAGATCCAATTTCGTACCAAATTTGTAATTATGATCAACTTTTCTACCCAATGTGAATTACGCCTAAATAATTTGTACTCAAAATGTAAATAATCCTTTTAATTTTATAGCCTTCCAATATTCCGTTTGAGCTAAAATTTTGAGAAAAGTAAAAACCAACATATAAAAACAATATTCAAAATTTCAGCTCATTTCAAAATGTGTTCCTCGAGATCCGCACTATGTGGTATAGAGGGAATTTCTATTAATATCACGAAGTGAGCGAGGGTCCACCCAATCGGCTAGCGCCTTCGAAACGGTTTCTATTGGTAATTTGTAAATTTCATAAAAATTTCAACTCAAATGAGTTAAAAATATTTTTTTTAGTTTGCTAAGAATTCGAAACATGAAATTATGAAAGGGTATCCCGGTGGGTTCGAATTAGGAATTTGAGGGACTCCAAGCCCAATCTCCCTTTGGAAATTTTGATAGCTCGGATTTCTTAGAGATGTCAATTAGCTTTAGCTTATTTATAACCAGTGTTCTAAAAATCGCTAGGCGCTGGGCGGGCGGCGAGCTGGTGCCTAGCGCCCAGGGGCCTAGGCGGGTGCCTAGGCGGGCGCCTAGGCGGCACCTAGGCGGTCTTAGGTTTTGTATTATTACTTTAATAATTTACAAAAGTTAAGCATAATACATTATCAATTACATCCAATTTAATGCCAGTATATATATGCAAAATTTAAAAACATGAAAAATTACCAATAGTGAACAAAATTTATTAAAACTCAAATGACTGAATTTGGTCATGATGGGTACTTTATATAAATTTGAATGTGTACTCTTTTATTTTTCTTCAAATTGCATAAATAACCTCAGTTATATTTGATAAAATCTACATTAGTAAAATTGGTACCGACAGATCATTCGAGAATTCCATTAAGTAATCATCATTTGCTACATTTAGACATATACTGAATAAAAAATAATTAAATAGTTTATTATTAAAAAGTAGGAAATAAAATAAAATAAGAACACAATTAGCCATATTAAAAATTTTAAAAAAATTAAAAAAATTAAAAAAAATTAAAATCGCCCAGACCGCCTAAAGTCCCGCCTAGGCCGCCTAGACCCCGCCTAGGCCGCCCAGACCCGCCCAGACCCGCCTAGACCCGCCTAGACCCGCCCAGCCGCCCAGACAGCCCGCCCAGCCATTAATCTGGGCGGTTTTCCACCTTCTAGCGCCTAGGCGCCGCCTAGGCGGCCGCCTAGACCGATTTTTAGAACATTGTTTATAACCCCTTTCTATATTCCCTGCAAGTTTGCAAATTATCACCGTTATAATGTTTTGAGTCTTAAGTACCTTAACTCTTAAGTCACGCGATATAGAAAAGTGAAAATTAGAAGAAATTTTTTTTTTAATTTAACCCGAAATAATGAAATAATAATAAATAACAAATAAGTTTATGCTAGTTTTCACAAATTCGTATAAAGAAAAAGAAAAAAAAAAAAAAAAAAAAACTACATTGAACTTCATAAAGTGTTTATAAATTTACAATTGAGTCACGAATGCACAAGCATAGCAATTGACATGAATTCCAAAAAAAACAAAACAAAAATGTCAAAGTTACTAAAAATGTAACATACTTCAACACCCAAACCCAATAGGTATACGCTATAAAGTGTTACCATCAAACCCAAAATGTGTACCACATAGTAAGCATACTGACGTGTACATCCTAACTCAAAAAGTATACTAAAAACACACAAACTAAGTCTAATCCAAGCTTGCCTACCAAGTATCAAGTAGCATCACTTCGGTCTAGACTCTAGACCCCCTTTTGTCTCTGTATGGCTTTCAAAGTACCTTGGAACACTTAAAATTTAGGTTTAAATAAGGCTCATTTTTGTTATCGAGTCAAACTGTTGGGGCAAGGGCTGTATTGATGTAACATTCTGAATCATATTAAAGCGGTCGATGCGCATATCGTATCAACTGCTGCAGTCAAGATTCAAGAACTGATACACGGCTACAATACATATCAAGTAGCTGTAATACTGTAATGTACAGTGCGATAGTACCATACTACCATGTATTGTAGAATACTAAGAATATCGGTCAGACGACCTGGCATGAGGTTACCAATTCGTCAAATATACTTTTAACCTTGAGTTTCTGTAAACTAATAACAAGCATTGATGGGTTGATCCCAAAAAAAATAAAAAATAAATAACAAATGAGGGAATACATACACTAATGCACTTAAGTCAGCAAGTCCATCAATGAAATTGTAGAGATCGGCAATGTCATAAGTGATATTACGGATGCTTGGATTCAGCTCCTTTAGCTTCCTTTCATACAAACCACAAATACCTAAACACATCAAAGATATCATTAAAACACGGCAGAAGTAAAGACCAAGATAATTGTCAAAGAAAGAGCATGCTATTTTTTATTTTTTTTCTGGATAGACGTCAACTCTCAATTCGCCCTATATAACAAAAACTAAATAACTCACAACCGCCAATAAAGTACCAGCACAGCGATAGGCTTGTGGGGGATGGAATCACAAATCCAGGATTCAAACCCTATTGATGGCATTTGGGGTGGGGGGGTTAAAAAAAACTCTCAACCTATCAATTTTTATGAGAACCAGAAATGCACCAATACTGTGTTGCCAATGCCCCAGGGAGGAAGCTATTTCAGAAGACCACTTCATATTGCATTACTAGGATAATATTTTGCCATGTTAAGTAAGCATAAATACTGGAAAGAATACCAGTATAATCATTCCTAATTTTTTGGCAAAACTTCTCAGTTGATAAGTATAGGGTGACAAACTTTGTGGCACTCGTTAAGTATAGGGTGACAATAGCATGATTTTCCTTTTTCTTGTATCCTTGCTACTTTATGACGGGGATCAGAAGACTAGTGGCGCATTTTCCCTGTACGTATGAAACACATTCAATTGAAGAAAACAAATGTATAAGCCTCATCCCTAGAGTTGCCTTGGAGTTTAAAGACTGCGTATAAGAGCAGTGCAAAGAGAACCACCATTGTCTCCTTGCAAGAAAACCACCCAATGCACACTGCTGATGGTGTGTAAGGATGCATAATACTGTAAATCTTAAGGAGACTATTTATCTTTGAAGATATGTGGTGCATTTCCATATGCCATTAACAACTAGCATTTGGGTGGTCCGCTGGCAAAGAGAGCAGCAATCCAGTTTATATTTCACCACACACTAATTATAGCTATGTTAAATAGTACATGCAGGAAAAGCCACAGCCTAATGCCAACAGCAATCTTTTAACGGCCCACCAATTACATTCTCCTTCAGATTAAGTCGATGATGTGGCACTGGGGTTCAATTGCAAAACATGCTAGGAACGCGATGACAGACAAGACAACTTCATGTTTACTTGAGGAACTTTTATTTACTAACTTAGGGCTACTTGTCTGGCACGAGTTGTAATGCACAGTTTTTTGTTTTTTTTTTTCTAATCAAAGATCTCCTCCATCCCTGACGTTGAGTAAATTCCTCCTTTCTAATGAAATATTTTGTCCCGTCTGATACAAAAAGTAAATAAATAAATAATATATATCATGTCCTTGCAGACAAGGGGGTACACATATGAGATATGAAACAAATTTTGTCAAAAATAAAATATCATTTGCAATAGGGGAGAAAAATTATAATTGCTATCCTGCTAAGAAAAAAGTATACTACTGAGACTCTGGTGTCTGACACATATTCCAATATCCTATTAAAAGATAGAATTAGAACAGGAAAGCACATTCATATCTTTAAAAATAACTATTATTATAATGCATGAAACTCTGTTCTGCCCACAATAAAATCTGTACAACCATTTGAGGTCATTAAGAAACAGTAGAATAGAATAGCATCCCCTGCTAAATAAAAATACTATGCAAAATATGGTAGGGAAGAAAACAAGAGTAGGTCCTGACAGCATGTTCAGATTGGCTGAGAGACTCAATACCGAATTAACAGAAGGTCATGGTAATGGTAAAGTGGAGATTACTTTTCATCGACTTCTACAGCTTATCGATTCCTCAATTTCTTTGAAAAGGGAATTCTTGCCTTGATAAAATTTACCAGCATCCTTTATCATAGAGAATTCTAAACGTGGATTTAGTAGTCCTTATCAGATTGACAAATCAGATTAACTGACACAAAATTATCTGAAGTAGACCACAATCTCGTCTTGGGCCTGTAAGCTGACTTGTAGGCCCAAGATTAAATTGGAATGTATCACAGTGACACCCAACCCATTCCTCAGGCTTTCATAGGTGTATAAGATATTGACATTGCATGACCTCACACATGTAAGTTAGACTCTAAACTAGCACTCTTTATTTGACCAAATTTATGAACTCTGGATATACCCATGAGATCAGGATGGCTCAACAGCTACCACATCACAAAATGAAACACCAAAACGACACCATTGCAGAAAATGTTCAAGATATTCATCCAGCTCATTAACAATATAGAAGTTAATATGGAAAATCAAGAGATTACGCGTCATACCGTCCATAGCTTGACTAATGGATTCATAATCCATAAATGTTCTAGTTGCTCGGTTCTGAGAAGTTTGCATCAGAATAATGGTGTGCTTGTTAGACTGCACATAATGAAAAAGACAATCATTGCACTAACCAAAAAACATCAAAATTAAACTGAATAAAGGCAAAAGGCCATCCACCTATACTCAATGAAGATGTGGAAGACAAAAACATTTCGATAAGTTTCAAGAACAGAAGCATCAATCCAGTAAGATTCTGAGCATGATGGTTCGTATTGGAGCTTTTGGTTGGAGGTGATAACCACAAAAGGAACAAACCATGTATAACCATAGTTTTTTTAGTGTTGCTAACACTGACAGGCTCAATACACCTTCAAATTAAGGGTCTGCAGATGTGGGGCGAACCAAGAGAATTGCCTAGATAGCTGTAACCATTTGTAAAAAAGATGTAATAAATTCAGAGTAAAATATAATGACGACCCAAGTGTCCAGCTGCAACTTGGGCTGGTTGACCTCATCCAACCCGTGCCTAACTCAAGATTTGGGCGGACGGGCAAAGCTTATCAAGAGTTTGGCTTGGTCATGGGCAAACGAGGGACACCCTATATACTCAATTGACTAAAGAAACCGGTCCAAGCATTTGGGCCACTTGAATCGTAATACCTAAGGTAAGGGGTGTTACGAGAAACATGGTCTCCAACATGGAGTCTTAGGCAGGAGACATGGGAAAAGTATCCAAGATTAGGTTGATCATGGGTAGACCGTAGACCTTTGAACCTACCCACTTGCAGACCTGGACCTAGCCAAATGGCTGCTCACTACTCACACAGATCTAGCAAAGGATTAGTCACACCAAAAAACTGAAAAGAACTGTTCTTATCAGCGAAAAAAGAATTATTCAAAAAAATAGGCTACATAAAGAAAATTTAGTAAGAACTTTTGTTTTCTTTTTCTTCGATCAGTAAAAGTAAGCAATATAGATACTTAAAAAGCAAAGAGTAAATACAAGAGATCCAAGTGCCTGAGCAGGTCACAAAGGTTACAAACAAACAGACATACAAACTAAATATGCTAGCCCAGTCAATCATACAGAGATGAGAACATGACTGAGCATGAAGTAACTCCAATAGAATTTTATCTTTCTGGTAGTGTCTATTAAAAGATAAACTGCAAACTTTCTATAATAAATATCAAGAAGGTGTAATGCATGTCTAATGCAAATTTTCACATATTTGACTTAAGGCCAAAAAGCCCCAAAAAACCCCAAAAAGGGGTCATTACAAGAAAATTTTAAACTTATGTTCCTCTACATAGTGATCCATTGGACGTAAATGGGAAACAAGATATTACAAGTGTAGCAATACTATCTACAAATTTATAAAAGTAAAAAAAACAAAATAAGTTTATAACTAGAAAAAAAATAATAATAAATAATAGTGGTGTGGATGTCCCCATTTTGGTGGGTGTCTTAGTTGACGTGTTTGCCGCACCTTCCTCGTTTTAAGTCCCATGTCCAAGTTGAAATTTTCATTTATTCTCACTTTCTCACAAAAGGACTTATGCATAACTTAAGACATACAACTATGAGACTGAAAACAAAGACGACCATACGCTACTCTTTTACCCAATTTTCTCATCATTTCATGTGTCTCCTCACACACAAACCCAAACCCTCAATGACTATTACTTCACCTCAAAGTCTTTAGACCTTAACTAGATCAAAAATTAAAAAATTTCTGTTTGCATACCCTCATAGGAGGTTTTTTGCATGACCTAAAACCTAGGAAACTCCGATACACCAAAAAACCAAAATACCCGTGTCGGATACACCCCGAATACCAATACACCTCAGATACACCCCAAAGATAGTAAAAGTGTATGTCATGGTTAATGGCTAGGATACAACCCGATCTGGTAAAAAATATATATATATTTTCCCAATTTCCTTTGTAAATTGCAAGACTAGGATGGGATATGAACATTTTTCTGTGGGATGTGCATGTTTTGGGGTGCATATATTTATGAGCAATGAGATTTTAGGGGCCTTGTGCGAAAGACTAAAAATATGGGTCCCTTTTTTCATAAAAAGAAAAGTATATAATATTTGTATGTTTTAATACAATAGATATCCGATTTTTACACATGAAAATCGAATACTTGCCTCTTAATATACTTATTAAAGAAATAAAATACGTACTCTTAAAAAAGACCACCAATTAGGTTGGGGGTGACTTGAACCCAAGACTTTAGGTTGGTACTCTTAACATTGGAGCAATAGATAAAGATGGTAAAAGGTGAATCCAAATTAATATTACCAACTAAAACGTATATATATATATATACAAATATAAAATAAATTTGGGAGCCCCTCTAATTCGGGGTATATGTGCTGTTGCACTACTTGAACCTAGCCAGAGTCGAGCCTGTTTATGAGTTATGATAGTTTTTGGTGTTTAACAAATAAATGAAATGAGAATCGTATGACTTTGGTATTTATGCATTTATGTTTATGGTATAACTTTGGTGTTTATGCATTTATGTTTATGATTTATGAATGTGATTCACAAATTAATGAGTATGTTACATATTTCATTATTATAAAAATATATAATTATTATCATCTTCATGCCGTATCCTAACCGTACCCATATCCGTGCAACCGAAGCTAAAACCATCCCAGAATCTCAAAAGCGTTTGCTTATTCTCAATGTCAATCTTAGGGTGTGTTTGGTTGCATGGAATCCTATGCCATGGGAATCCATGAGGGGACCACTACATTTTAGGCTAAATTGATATATCACTCCACATTTACCATTTGACCACCATTTGATTTTGTGATCAATGGTGGGAATGAAAGTCCCATGAACATGGAAATCCCACTCCTTGGCCCCCCAAGACATGTGATTCTCATGCTCATGGGACTTTCATTCCCACCATTGATCACAAGACCAAATGGTGGATGTAAAGTGATATATCAATTTAGCCTAAAATGTAGTGGTCCCCTCGTGGATTCCCATGGCATAGGATTCCATGCAACCAAACACACCCTTAGTGAGTGTTACCAGCTCTAACAGTCACCAAATTACTTCAAATCAAAGCTAAACCGTTTAAAACAAACAGATTGCACACGATGCCATCAACTGATAACCAGGTGCATGTCATATGGTCGTTCCCCCAAATCGTACTTTCTACCTACAATTCTAGGGTTTTTATTCCTCCAGTGATTAGCTAAGCAACCATAAAATCAATCTTACTGTCAATACTCAATTCAAATACCCTAATTCGAATTAAGGAAACCAAATTCAGTAACAAAAATCCCTAATTTCTTGAAAGAAGAAACATTACTGTATTGATTTGAGAGAGAAAGTTGCAATTTTTATGAGGTCGAAGCAGAAACCGCGAGAAACAGAGAAAAGAGAAGGATAGTTTCGATAGCTCTTACCATGTTTGATGAATTGTTTGAGAGCGAGAGCGAGAGCTTCTTTAATTTAATGAAGTTTTGCAGAGAGACAGAGAGAGAGGTGAAGCTAAGTTGAGTAGTGAGCAATAATCGCGAGTAGACTTTGCAGAGTCAGTCAATTCAATAATACCCACTGTCGATCTACCGTTCATTGTTTTATTGAGATTTTAAATACAGATGTTTGGGTTGACAGAAAGGTCCACTTCTAATTTCAGGAAGTGGCGGGGGTGACAAAAAGGTCCACTTCTAATTTAATGTTTGGGTTGACAGAAAGGTCCACTTCTAATTTCAGGAAGTTGACAGAAAGGCCCACTTCAGAGGTGACGAGGAAACCAGCGAGGAAAAGGAGGTGGCGGGTGCGCGCGCTAAAAAAGTGGCACATATCCCGAGGGGGGTTGAATGGTTCACCCCCGCCACCTCCTTTTCCTCGCTGGTTTCCTCACCAACTTCCTCGACATCTAGAATTTCTGTTTCAGGAAACAAAGTATTGATGCCTTTAAATTGGGTAATCTTATCTAGATAGCGAGGGAAAGGGGCTCCATCCCCCTCGAGATAAGTGACGCAGTGCATCTCGACCCCACTCCTTAGAATTCTTGATATGGAATTTGGTTTATGTACGTCTTCTGACATTCTATCTACTGTGTAACGGAAATTGAAAAACGGAGGTGTGGCACTCGGTCATCTTAAATGTGAAAAGAAGATTGTACGTGAATCCATCCGTGTAGGTTTTGGCCTTGCCTATGGATAAAAAATACACACGGATTGAGATTTACCCAAACCATAAGATCCCAACTGCTCACCTACCTCTTGCCTTGCCTTAGCTTTCCATTTTTTTTTCTATCACTCTAGTTAATAAATAAAATAAAATAAAATTCAAACCAATTTGCTTTCATCTCTTCGATTCAACCCTTTCTTTTTCTCACAAACATCTCATTTCGCCCTGCCTCCATTGTCTTGGCCACAAACACTAGTTTCCCTCATTTTATGTAGGTTTATGTAAGGATCACAACTTTCTTTTACTTTGGTTTTATAGGTGTTTTAGGTTTATTGTTCAACTTTGTGATAGCTTTTCACTTGATTTGAGAGTCTCCACTTCAAAGATTTGGTTGCCTCTTTGTTTTGAAATATTATCGATTCTTAGTTTCTCAATTTTGAACTCTCCCAAGTGCTTAATCCGATTTTTTTTTTTTTTTTTTAAATGAAGTATATTTCCAAGTTGAGTTTTATTTGTTCCAATTATTTTGAACTCAAAAGAAGGTTATGCAAGTTTTACCAATCACTACCAAACATCTACGCTTCTTATTGAAAATTATTTACATTTGCAGCAAATTTTTCGTGAACCAAACAAATCTTATACTCCTATCTTAAAATAAAAAATAAAAATAAAAATAAAAATTTGAATCAATAATAATTTAAACCCACACTATTAGCATGCCAAATCAGAACTTTTCAACGGTCATCTATACTTGAAAAGAATGGTCAGGTAAAAAGAATGTTGTAAGGTGATATATTATTAACAAGCATATCCAAATGAGTTTCTTCTTTCATTCTCTCCTAAATTAAATTTTATAGCAAAGCTGTGGACTGATTTTCACTTTAATGGGCATCTTTGTTGGCACCTAGTTAGGTGACATTGTGAGAGGTCCTCTTTGTTGTATTCATACTTAGATATCATGAGCCTCACCATCAGACTATTTAACACTGCATGTTTTACTATCCCATACCATCCCCTTTCTGTCTCACATCACCAAATTCAAATTTGCAAAAACTCTCATTCTCCCTTCCAAATTCATCTTCTTCCCTCCCAATCCCACAACCGCCATTCTCTCCCCCATTATCTGAACAATTTTTTCCCAAATTGGAATCATCTTATTCCCCGTTCATGATTGTTCTCATTCAAACAAAATGAAGAGTATTGTCCCCGAAAGCAAGGTATTGTCTCTGACTTTGGGCCAATTTATATGCTCAATTGAGGCCAATTCTCAAGTTCATCAAAACATGAAAATTGTAATACTCTTAGATATCTAATAAACACAAATTGAGCAAGTTATGGTCATTTTACTACGATCACTCAAATTTGTCCAGCAAAGAAAACATGGTTTGTACCTGACTTGGGGACAATTTATACCCTCAATTGAGAGTGATTCTCAAGATTATCAAAACATAAATATTATAGTACTTTGAGTTATCTTATAAACAAAATTTGAATCAGAATGTTGTGAATTGAGCAAATTATGGTCATTTTATTAAAATCATTCAAATCTGTCCAACAAAGAAAACATGGTATTGTCCATGACATTTGGCCAATTTATACCCTCAATTGATACTGATTCTCAAGATTACCGAAACACAAACATTGCAGTACTCTGAGTTACCTTATAAATAAAATTTGAATCAGTTAAAAATGTTGTGAATTGAGCAAGTTATGGTCATTTTACTAAAATCACTCAAATCTGTCCAGCAAAGACTAAGTCGCAAAGGATCGTGCGAATATAAGTCGCTCACTCGCATGATTCATGACGAAGACGAGTTTTCCACTCTCAGGTCCTACTAAGAGGGCCAAATTTCTTTGGCCTAGCGCACACCGCCGCCAGTAGGAAACCCATCATCGCATATGGTGTTGCGAGGGCAATGAGAAAAATAACAAAAAGGCACAGGGGTGGTGCAGCCGACAACGACGTTCTGACGAATTTGGGTGGGAAAGGGAGGATGACGAGTATGACAATAGGAGGGAGAGAGAAGTTATGCCGAGGGGAAGCAGGGTTCTCGCCCTAATTTCGTCGACATCCACTATTTTTTTAACACACATAGTGTTTGCGGTGGTGTGGGTTAGCAAGTCAAAAAAAAATATTTGTGTGGTTGGAGTGAGACAATATAACATCTGGTGTTAAATAGTTTTTGCCCATGTAGGTAGAACACTTCAATAAACTTTTCTTAAAAGAGTTATGAAAGTTGAAACACTCTTGAAGTGTTGTTCAGGGAAAAGTATATGGAGAGTTGATTTCAAGTTTCAATGCTTTCCAAGTGCTACTTTGTGCTAAAACTCTAGTGTACTGTTGGGACATATTAACCCTGGACTTTAATATTAAAAAAGGACATCTGGAAATATTTTGCAACCATAAACATCTCGAGGATTTGAGGAAATTGATATATACCTCGTTGTGTGAATAAACATGTGGGAGATTTCATCAACCTCCCTAGATCACATCATGTCACACTGGTTGCAAAGCGTGCAACTTGTTTCCTTGGTATTTTTGTTTGTCAAAGACATATACATGTTGTCACCTGATTTTTAGACTCAAACTTCATTATACCAAAGATATAGATGGATATTTTGAACATTGTCAATAAGAGTACTAAATCCAATCTTTTTGTCTTAACTTTGAGCAGCTACCTATTTAGAATAATTTAGTTAAAATGACAAGCCATAACTTCACAAATCACTTATGGAATCCTACAACGATTTTAATGCCCTTTGTCTTAACCCTTTAATATTGAAGGATTTTCATTTTTGATGATTTTCATCTATCAAACTTCAAACAAATTATACTGAAAATTTAGGTTGATCCTAGGATTCTAGAGGCCCAAAGCGAATTCAAAATAAAATGAGCTGTTATGTTAAAACCTTTTACATATTTGAGTCCCCCAATAAAAAGAAAAAAAAATGAATTATTGTCTTTAGCAAGATTTGAACTAAAAAAAAAAGTTGAATACTTACCGGCTAAGCTACCAACAACTAATATTTCAATAAAAAAAATATAAAGAAACAACTCATATTTTGGGGCCCCAAAAATCTACAATTTTGTTGGGCCTCGAAACGGTGATTTCTAGAATGCCCTCATGGTCGGGCCTAGCTCGAAAAATACCCATCCTAACTTTCGTGATATTATCCAAGCTTGGCTTTATGTAAAATCACTATATAGGCTAAAATCCATGTTAGGATGGTGAATCTACTAAAATAAAACCTAATTCCACCTCATCTTCCTCCAAGCCCTAACATAAGCATGCCTATTAAAAAACAATTAAGGTTCAAAAAATCAAAATCATGTTAGTTAACACAATTTCCACTACTAATCCCTTATTATTAGGCACCCCCACTACAAGTAGGGTTGGTAGTGGGGTGGATTCATACAGATATCCGCCCTGACCTGAATGGGGGCGGATTTGGGTATGCCTCGACCGATTTAGGGACCGATTTGGAGGATCCAAATTGATTTCCAAATTGAATTCGTCACAGATTCAGGGTGGATATTGATTTGGCCATATCGGCCTCGCAAATATCCATTTATGTATAGGTTATTACTTAATTACCCTTATAATATAAAAAACCCCTATATCATATTCCTAACCCCAATTCCCAACTTAATATCTCAAAGGTTCGTTCTGCCTTGGATCAGCTTCAAAACAAACCTCCTTCCGAGGATAATGCGATAGAAATTAGGGTGTTTGAGCATAAACTTGATGAACTTTTGCTCAGAGAGGAGTTGCTTTAGCGCAATAAATAAGATTGTTCTTGGCTTAAAGGGGGTGATAAGAATATCAAATTCTTTAACTTTCTTCCCTACTTCAATGCAAGCACAATTTCATTCTTATTTGAAAGACGAGTCTAATGTCTAGCATAATAATCATGATTCTCTCATAAAAGTCCTTAATGATTATTTTTCCAATATGTTTCATTCTTCTGATCCGACCACTAATTCGGATATCCTGTCTCTTTTCTCCCCGGTTATTTCTGATGAAGATAACGAGTCTATTCTGGTTATTCCTTTTTGAAGAGGAAATCAAGAAAACTATATTTGCCTTTGGAAGCCACAAAGCCCCAGGTCCATATGGGTTTCATGCCTCCCTCTTTTAATACTATTGGGAGATTGTAAGAACAGATGTGGTGGAGGTCGTTCAGAACTTTTTTTACCACTCATATGTTGGATCCTAAGCTGAATGAGACGTTTATCGCTTTAATTCCCAAAGTCGGTAAACCTATTTCGTCGGGCAAATTTTTACTTATTGGGCTTTGTAATGTTATTTACAATGTGATTTTTAAGATTCTTGCGAACGCCTTAAACCCTTGTTAGATAACATTATTTCTTCGAATCAATGAGCTTTCCCCGGAGGCCGCTTTTTTGCTGATAATGTCAGCCAAGCCCATGAAACCATTTTTCAAATGAACATTCTCACAAGAAAAAATAAGATTGGATGGTTATCAAGATTGATATAGCTAAGGCTTATAATAGAGTTGAATGAAAATTCTTGCTTCAAATTCTTGAACAACTTGGTTTTTTGGCGGGCTGGATTCAAATGATTTTCCAATGTATTTCCACCACCTCTCTTCATATTCTTCTTAATGGTTCCCCGTTTTTCCCTATCATTCCCTCTAGGAGCCTCAGACATGGTGATCATCTATCACCTTATATGTTCATCCTGATTGTTGAGGCTTTATCTCGTCTCCTTGGCAGAGTAGAATATGAACACATCATTAAGGGCATTAAGATCAGGCATCACGCCCCTTCGATCAATCATTTGTTATATGTTGATGATCTCATGTTCTTCCGTCGTGCTACCTTAGCTGAAGCGCATGCGGTGAAAGACATCCTCAACATGTATTGTCTCGCTTCTGGACAATGAGTTAATTTTGATAAATCATCTGTCTTTTATAGCTCTAATGTGCATCAACGACATGCTAAGATGATAAATAAATTTCTTGGATCCAAATTCTACAATCCAAATGACAGATACCTTGGCTCCCCCTCTTGTTCTTTAAGCATAAAAGCTTTTTCAATTTCTTGTGGGTAAAGTTAATGATAAACTTTGTGCTTAGAAGTCTAAAGTCCTTTCTCAAGCGGAGAACTGTAATGATTAAGGCTGTGATTAATTCCATCCCAGTCTACACCATGCAAACTTTTCTTCTCCCTTGCTCCATCTCCAAGCAAATTGATAACTTGGCATGTAACTTTTGGTGGAATAGAGCGGCTGAGAGTAAATCTAAACACATGTGTACTTGGAATCTCATTTCCAGCCCCGCATTTTGAGTAATCTCAATATTCCCAGTTCTGGGAACAAAAACCTAGCTCTTCTGGCTAAATGCCTATGGCAACTCTTCTATTCTCTTTTTAATGCTCGGGTCCAACAACTGAAAACTCTTTACTTCAACAGACAAAACATTTCTCGGAGCACTAAAGCCCTTGCCATTGTATTTTTGCATGGAGGGGTAATATTTCTTCTTTAAAGAAGATGAAACATCATTTGCGTTGGCAAGTCCGTTTAGGTACTGATGAAACATCATCTCGCTAGGAGCTCAAGTTGGCATCTCCTCCACTGACATGGAAACCACTTTAAACAAGTGTCAAGCACTCATTTGTAGACTTTCAAATTATGGCACCAAAGTTCCCTCCTTTCAAACGGCAGTTAAGCAGATATGTTCTTCTGTTAGCTTTTATATCTTCAACATTCTTGCATTGCAACTTCAATCCATAACATCTGATGACCTTCTTCCTTCTTTTCTCTTTGGATTTCCGATGGAAGAAGATCATTTTTAAGACCTTAAAAGGTGTTCCCAAGAATGGGTTTACCTCAGTTTCTCAAATTCAATTCATTGTTTTTGTTTCTTGTTAGTGTTGCTTATGGTGAATATATGGAACATAATTTGCTGCTTTTGTTGAAATCAGTGGTTGTTCCAGATCTGGAACATGTTCTTGAGGGTAGGGATTCTTTGAATTCACACATGTGATTGGTAAGGAATTGGATGCAACAAAGTCAAATACCATGTTGTGCAAATAGACCTTAGTGGGAAATCGCTTGTAGGAACTTTTTCTTCGGCTCTTACAAATCTCTCACACATTACAGTGCTTGATTTATCCAGAAATTACTTCAGTGGTTGCATTCTCTTACAAATCTCTCACACATTACAGTGCTTGATTGATCCAGAAATTACTTCAGTGGTTGCATTCTCATTGAGCTCGGGTCTCGTTTTCGACTCAAACAGCTTAGCTTTTCATCAAACCTACTTGAAGGTGAGATTCCCCCGAATTAGGGCTTTTTCATCAGTAGGTTTATCTTAACTTTGGGAGTAACAAGCTCATAGGTACCATTCCTGCATCACTCTTGCAATGGCTCATCAGCGTTGGAGTATGTCGATCTGTGGAAACATCCCTTTCTGGAATCAATGTGACCTAATTGAACTAAAGTTTCTCCTACTGTGGTCAAACAAGTTAATAGGTCAAGTCCCTCCATCTCTTTTCATCGAAGCTCGAATGGCTTGATTTAGAGTCCAATTTTCTAAGCGGGGTATTACCTTCCGATATCACAAACAAAAAGTCACACCTATCAATTTCTCTATCTCTCTGATAATAACCTCAATTCCCACGATAATAACACTAACCTTACACCCTTCTCTGCTTTCTCTTGTTAATAGTTCTAACCTTCGAGAACTTGATTTAGTTTCAAATAATCTCGGTGGAGAAATACCCTCTATTATGGGTGATCTTTCAACCAATCTTGTACAAATTAACCTAGGTGAAAATCACATTCATGGTTCAGTTCCTCCTAGTATTTTGAATATTGTTAACCTCACTCTACAGAACCTATCTAGTAATCTCTTGGAAGGTTCGATCCCATCCGAAAGAGGCCAAATGGGGAGGCTAGAGAGAGTTCTTTTATCAAACAACTCACTCTCTGGTGAAATCCCCTCAGCTTTCAGTGACATTCCACACTTGGGTCTTCTTGACTTGTAAAAAAATAGGCTGTCAGGTTCAATCCCAGATACTCTGTCTAGCCTGCATCAGCTAAGAAGGCTATTGCTTCATGACAACTTGTTATCGGGAACCATAGCACATAGCTTAGGCAATTGTGTAAACCAAGAGATCCAAGGATTCCTAATGAAGTTGCAGGATTGAGCAGTCCGAAGTTGTACTTGAACTGGTCTAATAATTTTCTCCAATGACCTATACCATTAGAATCAGAGTTGAGTAAAATGGACGTGGTTCTTGAAACGGACTTATTGTGTAACAACCTCACAGGAATAATCCCACCACAACTTGGGAGCTGCATTGCGCTAGAGTATCTCAGTTTGTCACAAAATCTTCCTCATAGCTTTCTTCCGATTCAAATTGGCAGCTTGCCTTATCTCCAAGTACTTGACACATCTTCAAACTATCTTACTGGGGACATTCCGGAGTTCCTACAAGGTTCAAAGAGTCTCAAGAAAATATCTCTTTCAATGACTTCTCTGGATTGTATTGTAATCCTCACCTTTGTGGTTAGATCTCATCATATGAAAAAGCGGGTTGGTAAGTCTTTCATCTTGCCAATTCTCCTTGTGTTCATCGGAATAACTACAATATACTAAATTGGGTACCTCTAGTACTCAAAGCAAGGGAAAGAAAAAAAATCAGCAATCTTCAATGACAATATCTCGGATGAAGAAGAACAAGAACAATCCAAGTGCCCCAGAATCTCCCATCACAAACGAACTTATGGAAGCAACAAGTGGGTTTCACCACTTGAGCCTAACAGGTTCAGATAGGTTTGGGAATGTGTACAAGGGAGTTCTTGAAGACAATAACAAAATTGCAGTGTAGGTCTTCGATTCGGATATGGGTATGGAGATGAGAGTGAATTTCAAAAGAGAATGTCAAGTGCTAAGGAGAACCATACATCGGAACCTGATAAAGATCATTATAGCATGTAGTCGGCCAGGTTTTAAAGCAACTGTACTTCCATTGATGTCAAATGGGAGCCCAGAAAGCCTTCTTTATGGTTCGAGCCACTATTTGAACTTTGTTCAGTTGGTGAGCATCTGCAGTCACATGGCTGAAGGCGTGGCGTATTTGCATCACCATTCTCCGGTTAGAGTTGTACACTGATCTGAAGCCTAGTAACATACTTCTAGATAATGACATGATGGCTTTGGTGAGTGATTTTGGGATAGCGATGTTGCTGAAGAGTGGTGAGAATGAGGAGGTTATGTGTTTATATGCTTCTGTCAATCCTACAGCGGGATTGTTATGTGGATCGATCGGATATATTGCTCTAGGTAATTTATGGTTTTCTTCCCAAAATGGATTTCTACTGATTAACTGGCCATTGAAATCATACAGCGAATGGTAATATTGTCGAATCTCAAGTGAATACATAGAGGAAACAGGATCAAAAACACATTTGGTTCATGTAATCAGAAATCTGTACATATCAACACCTATCCACAGCGAAAAATACAGAAATGACTCGTGAGGATTGAACTGGTTTCCAAGCATATGCTGTAGGTGATTAAATATACAAACCCAACTCACTGGCCACTAAATGAAAGTGCTTTGCTTAAAATATAGTATGAAGTCCATGTTTATCGTAAACTATGCACGCTTAAACCAGACGCGTGCATAAATGATAAATCCCACTTTTATGTTTGATGCGATGGTTGAATGCAGAACATGCAATGGGGAAACACGCTTCAATGCAAGGGGATGTTTACATGTTTCGGAGTACTACTCTTGGAGATCGTTACTGGAAAAAGATCTACAGATGTCCAGTTTCACCAAGGTTCAAGCTTGAACATATGGGGTGAAGAGTCTCTACCCATATAAGCTGGAACCAATTGTTAAACAAGCACTGCTAAGGTTTCCACCACCTGCCACTCCAGCGAGATTTTACAAGATGTTGTCATAGAGATGATTGAGATTAGCCTCATGTGCACACAACACTCGCCCTCAGATCGAGCATGCTCGATATTGCAAATGAGATGGGGTGGTTGAAACAGTATGTCTCTGACCCTTCTCCATCAACCATTGACGCGCGAAGCTAGTTCAAAGGTTTTATGGTACATGTTAGTTTAGATAGATGCAATATGTATTCACAAAAGTACATAATGATGGATTGTAACTTAAATTGAACATAACAACTTCCGTTAACCTAGTAACTTTGGAGCTGTGAGTTATATCCAACGGCGCGGACAGTGTGGGGTTTTTCTACGTTTTGGCTAAAAACGCACTCCAACAACTGTACTACAAAGTTATATATTTAGGCATATATGTATAGTGTTGATGACATAGGAGATAGGCACTGTAGTTGTTGGATGTAAAACTTGGTCCCTTAAGATGATAACTTCTAATGCATTATGAAGACCGTGTAGTGAGAGGTGATGTGATGCAGTATATCACGAATGTCTATATTTGCATCCAGACGCCTTTCGAGCTGCCTCTAACCAGGTATCCCCTAACTAAAAGCTCACAAGGCTATCCGCACTAGGGGAAGATTGATTGATTAAGGACTAGACATCTATGCACTCATGCAAGTGAACAAAAGACCATAATGGGTGGAGCTCCATGATAAGGACCGCCATGAAAAGCCCTGAATCCAGTGACCTATCATGGGATGTTTGACATGAGAGATTGAAACTTGCTTAATTTGCTTCCATGTTAGGGTCTACTTGTCAGGATTTATACTTGTTTGGAATTTTCATTACATAACAAAATAGGTTAGTAATAAAGGGAGGGGATTAGATCAAAGGAATCATAAATGCATCATAAGCCAATCTAATCAAATTGCTTTTTCGGGCATAAAACTTTGATTTCTAATTGATTAGACTCTAACCTAAGACCTTGCGTCCGGGCCCAAGCACAAAAAATGCCACTCCACTCACTTATCAAGGTTAGACTCCTTTCGAGAAATGGTAGACAGCCACTCAGGCTTCGTGATGTTGAATGGCATGTCACTCGTATCCTTTAGTCATGATTCCATGATTTCTATGGACTCCTATTTCAAAGGGCATACTGACCCAAGACATTGATGGTTCCTATGGAACATTATCACCATTACATAAATAGCAATAGTTCTGAATCGATCATATTAATAATCAGTTCAGATTGTGCTATAACATGATCTATTTACAGTTAGTACTTGCGTTTAGCAATAACAAAATATAGGTGCACCGAATGTGTCAACCAGGCCTTCCAAACTGATGCGAGTGATTCACCCTACCAATTGCTAATAATTCTTTGTTTCTACTTTCACTATGTGCCACAAGTATGAACACGTGCCCAAGTTCAAGGATGCCTTAGCAGGTTCGAAATCAAAAGGAAGGACAGTTGGATGATTCAGATATCCATGGTGTAATCATAAATAAAGAGAATGCACTGGTAATTTCTTGTGAACGTATTGGAGAACACCAAGCACACTGAAATCAGAATTATTTGTCCTCGGGTTTTGAGGAATAATAATGATTCAGAAAGAATCCGCCCATGAAACGTGTTTCAAGTGTTCCCAATGCCATGTACGTACTTGTCCTATTACAATCCACTAGCACACAGACTAATGTGATTCTCTCAGTAGATCTAATTTGACATTATCAAAAAATTGCCAGATGGTGCAGATCAAAGCAGACTTACATTGTTCAAAATGTTGTGCTCTAGTTCACGATCATCTGAAGAAAAGCAAAAAAAAAAAAAAAATACACCCTACAAAACACCGATTCTGCCTCAATTCACTTATCCACCATTAAATTTTGTCATTAATAGTGAGAATAAAAGTCGCATGAACATGAAAATCAAACTCATTGATCCCCCAAAGCATGTGTTCATGCAACTTTCATTCCTACCATTGATCACAAAATCTAATGGTGAATTGGTGAACACACCTTAAATTGGCTTAGATATAGGTGGTCCCCTCATGGATTATCATGAAATAGAATTTCATGCAACCAAATACACCCTTGGATATATCACATACCCAGTAGACACCCATGAGTATCACTATCTCCAATACATGTATACTTTCTCAAATTTTAACAAGAAATCAATAGCGCAAAGAACAAACCACACGACACACGAATTTACTGCTTTGTAGGGCTCTCTGGATTCACGACTGCCATATGTTTTTCCCTATAGCAAAGAATCATAATGAAAAGACAACATTTCGCTTTATCCTTTGTATTAGAACTCAATTTGTCCGGCTCCATCACTCTTAGCAAAAGAAGTACAAAAATGTCTTCTACTTTTTTTGTGTGTGTAGGTGGGTGGGTGTAAGAGTTTCCTCCTAATGCATTTCGGACATCAACAAACCTAAACATGATTAAAAGCAGACAACCTGCAAGTATGCTTTAACAGAGATGCAAGGAAAGTTAAATCTAGTGTATGATTATTGAAGCTGACAGTTCAATTTAGGGGTGGGCAAAAACCGATTTAAATTCGGTTAACCGACCGAACTAATTTTTAAATTCGGTTCAGTAACCGAACTGAAATATGAGTAGAAAGAAAATAATTTAAACCGAATCGAACCAATTATAAACGGTTCGAAATCGATTTACGGTTTTGAACCGACCGAATAATAATCGAACCGACCAATTAATTAGATATATATAAATAACTAAATAATAGATAGGTGTCAATACCTGATTAGTGCAACAAATGCACTGCAGTGCAACCTGTTGCGCCGAATCACCCCCTTCTCTCAAAGTTTTCAATTTTGGGCTAAAAATTAGGTCCGTAAAAAAATTGGGCATGTAAAAAATTGGGCATATTTTAATGAAAGTTTTCAAGTGCTTGAGCCCGAAATTTCGGCCCAACTGAACCGAACCGATTCGAAATTCGGCTCAACCGAATTCATCGGTTTACAAATACAAAATTCGGTTTCAGTTTTGGGCAAACTGAATAAAATCGGTTCGAAATCAGTTTGGGGCTCAAAATCGAACCGAACCGATATTGCCCACCCCTAGTTCAATCTAGTTAGACAAATAGATAGAAATATTTTATTGGAAAAAATCTTACTGCTGCCAAGGCCGTGTCTGTGTTTGTCATGCTGAAATCCAACAACTTTGTTCCTAAACAAAAATTTTGAAGCTAAGGCTGTTATAATTACCATACTAAATCAACCAATTACAAATTATGAGAACAAATAATGCATAGTCACACTACATAAACAAAGATCTTTTCCGATGCCTAATCATTCACTAAGCGAAACACAGAACCAGATTGATCTGGTGTACTATATTATGTCATCTATTTTAACAACAGTAGTAAAGAAAAACTCAATGACAACAAAAATACCGTTCCCCCACCTCCGTGCACAAAAAAATAGAAATCATAATACTTCACAAAAAACGGAATAGAAAGGAATGGAATATAATCAGGTCATTCATCTAAATATGATTGTGTCTAATATAGGGATTGACATAAAATAAAAGAAGTCAACTTAGCAACTATTATTAAAGTTAAAAGTTATTTTTCCTGTCCTTTTCAGAAAAATTTCAAAAAAGGGAAGAAGACATGCAGAATTACACCAAAGGTGACTGGTGGGTTGGAATCCCATTTTGTAGTCGCAGATGCACTCAAGTTCTACCATCTGCTTCACATAAATAAAGCACATCAGCTTTACATTCCACCAAGTTCAATTGAGTGAGGCACCCTTATCAGAAGTAGTTTTCTGCCTAATAAACTTCACATTTCTAGACAATCAGCATCTTCACAACCTTCTCTTCTTCCACTGCAGTTACCCTTCCTTGTCTGACAGTGTTGGTGGTTTTCTTTGCTCTATACTGTGCTTGGAACCTTGGTTCAGTTACAGTGATACAAAAACAAAATGGGATTTTGGCACGAGGTGGTTATCTTCCTTCAGCTCCTTTCGTTTTCAAGTTATGTTCTTCCTCTCCAAGACCAAGCCATAGGAGCAGCGATCAACATGGACCAATCAGCGCTCCTAGAATTAAAAAAAGGCATAAGTTTCGATCCTCAGAACTTTCTCAGTAATTGGAACGAGACAGTCCATGTTTGTCAGTGGAATGGAGTTTCTTGTGGTCCAGACAACAAAAGAGTGACGGCACTTGATCTCAAAAGTAAATACCTTCAAGGAACAATCTCACCATTTCTATGTAACCTCTCTTCTCTTGAGCAGCTTGATTTGACAGAGAATTCACTTCATGGGTCAATTCCAGTTGAGTTTGGAGCTCTAGCTAGCCTAGGAGAACTCAGTTTGCGCTCAAACCAGATTCAAAATGAAGTCCCCGAAAGTTTTGGCCAGCTCAAACGGCTTCGGTTTATCGATTTAAGCCGAAACCAAATAGGGGGTCGGCTTCCACTCTCCTTGTTCTATAACTGTTCTGCACTAGAGTACATCGACCTCTCTTATAACTCATTCATTGGCTTCATCCCTTCACAAATAGGAAACCATCTGACTAACCTTGAAACACTTCGCCTTTATTTAAACCAATTGAGTGGGATCATCCCATCCTCGCTATCCAACTCATCTCATCTGGTGGAGCTCGATTTAGAGGACAATTTTCTCATTGGCACATTGCCATCAGATATTCTGAAGAAAATGCCTTCATTGAAGATACTCTATCTTTCGCGCAACTTTTTGGACAGCGACGACAACAACACAAATCTGGACCCATTTTTCACCTCCATTTCAAATTTGACACATCTAAGGGAGCTAGAGCTAGCAGGAAACATGATCGGAGGGGAACTTCCGACAGTCATCGGCATGCTTCATACCAATCTGTCGGAAATTCATCTGGAAGAAAATCTCATACATGGGTCGATTCCGCCATGTTTTGCAAGCATTTCTACCATAACATTACTGAACTTATCTAGCAACCTTCTAAGTGGAAGCATCCCTGTCGAGCTAAGCCACATGCCAAAGTTAGAAAGGTTATGCTTATCAAATAATTCATTGGATGGTGAAATTCCAGATCATCTTGGCGATCTAAGCCACCTGGGACTATTAGACCTGTCAAGGAACAAACTTTCTGGTCCTATTCCAGCCTCATTAGGGAACCTCACTCAGCTGAGGATGCTCTTCCTCAATGAAAACTTGCTTTCAGGAACGATACCATCAAGCCTTGGAGGGTGCATAAATTTAGACATACTCGACTTCTCATATAACAAACTAAATGGAACCATACCTGCAGAAGTCGCAGGCTTGCGAAACATGGGGATATACTTCAATTTGTCTAACAATTTGCTTGGTGGGGAACTTCCAATTGAACTGAGCAAAATGGACATGGTGCGTTCCATTGATCTATCATCAAACAAACTCATTGGAAAAATTCCTTCCAATCTGGCCAACTGTGAAGCTGCAGAGATGATCAACCTTTCCCATAATTTCATTCAAGGCACACTTCCTTCATCCTATGGCAATTTTCTAAACCTTAAAAGTTTAGATCTTTCACACAATCTACTTTCGGGAGAGATCCCAGCTTCGTTGAGTACATCCAATAGTCTAGTCCAGTTAAATCTCTCATTCAATAACTTCAATGGGTCAATTCCCAGAGGTGGTGTCTTCAGTTCTTTAACATTAGAATCATTTCAAGGCAATCCACATCTCTGTAAGTTACCAGAAAATCTTCATCCTTGCCATCCTAATAAGAGATCAATATCCTATTCTTGCAAATTCCTTATCTTTTTAGTCATCACTATCTCTACATCATCTTTTCTTCTTACACTTTCTTGTGGGTTGGGGTTCAAGATGATAAACGGTTCGCCACCATAAAAGAAGATAAGAGTTCATACAAGTATCTTTTGTTCTTAAACCCTAGCCACCCAAGAATCACCTATCAAGAAATTGTAGAGGCTACTAGGGGGTTTGATCAAAGCAGATTAATTGGCTCTGGCAGCTTTGGGAAGGTCTACAAAGCAGAGCTAAGAGACCAGAAGATAGTCGCAGTGAAGGTGTTGCAGTTGCAAGTAGGAAATTCTACTAAAAGCTTTGATAGAGAATGCCAAATATTGAAGCGAATTCGTCATAGAAACTTGATGAGGATTATAACTGCTTGCAGTTTACCGGATTTCAAGGCTTTGGTTCTTCCATTCATGGAAAATGGAAGCCTAGAAAGTCATCTCTATCCAAAAAGAACTGGTTCCCCTTTGGACTTTAGTCTAATGACACGCGTGGACATATGTAGCGGCGTAGCTGAAGGATTGGCGTACCTACACCACCATTCTCCGGTTCAAATTATCCACTGTGACTTGAAGCCTTGCAACATCCTTCTTAGCGATGACATGACAGCACTTGTATCAGATTTTGGGCTTGCGAGGCTGGTCATGAAAGTAGGTGAGGTAAAAATACCAACTGAACATTCAAATAGCTCCACAGCTGACATGCTATATGGGTCAATTGGTTACATCGCTCCAGGTATTGAAATCTTCCTCTAGTAGTTTTTCACTATGTTTTTCCTTTGAGAATTCAATTCAAATGTTATAAATCATGCCTACATAACAACGATAAGGCATGTGTCAGAGTTGAACTTTGGTAAAAGTGTCAGTTAGGTCGACTAAAAAACTCACAATATTATAATCATTTCAGTTATAAACTTCATTTTGTTGGTCATAATTTTTTACTTGTAGATCAATATTGCTACTTCTATATTATAGAACATGATGGTGTTTGAGGTTGGAGATAAAAGACGGCTGAGATTTATCCAAATATAAGAATCTAACGGATCACATAGAACTTAAAGCACCAAGAGTGCATGGGTTCGATTCTCATGCCCACCATTTTGTTATTTGTTTATCTTGATATTTAAAGTAAACTAAACTCTATTTATCATGTTAAACTTTTATTGTACCAACAGCACGAGGAATACCCTAATTTTTTATTAATTAGAATCTCGTCATAATATATACTTATAATACTAATAAAGAATTGGGATCTTCAAAAGATGCATGAAGAGTTGATGATCTAAGCATGGAGTGCCCAGTGGAGTGTCCAATTGAGTTTCCACATCTAGGAGTGTCCAAAACAATTAGACAAACGAAACTTTCTTTGTTGCAGAGATCAACACTACTACTTGATCAGATTTTCTAGCTAATAAATGAGACTGCTCATGTAGAATTTAAACATGGTGAGTTTTGTAGGTTGCATTTGTAATGTACATTGGTCTTGGTTTCTGATTTTTGTTGCACTTCTATTTTACTTCAGAGTACGGAGTGGGAAGAAGTGCATCTGCAAAAGGTGATGTATACAGCTTTGGCGTTCTTGTGCTGGAAATGGTCACCAGAAAGAGACCCACGGATGATCAGTTCAAGGAAGGTTTAAGCTTGCCTAAATGGGTCAAAAGCCATTACCATGGTGGTCTGGAGGAGGTTATCGATCCCTTTCTTTCTAAAGCTTTGCGGGATCAGAGCCCTGAAATTAGAAGCATGTGGGAAGTTTCAATTGTCGAACTGATTGAACTGGGACTACTATGCACACAAGAAGTTCCTTCAACCAGACCTACTATGATAGATGCTGCCGATGACCTCGATAAACTCAAGAGGTATCTTTCTGGAGACAGCTCAATGACATTTGCATCATCACTGGGGATATCTTCTACTGTCATATGAAGGAAGGAATCAAGTCAGAAAGGCTCACCTGGACATGCTATTTCACCTGGTGAAGGAAGTTTTGCTGACTAGAAAGAACGGAGGAAGCTCAATCAAAGAAAAAGTTGAGTATCCTGTTCACTCAACCATTGATCAGATTAGAGCTCATAGCATCATGCCAGGGTTCAGACTTCATCATCAGCCATGTCTAAACTAAGAGTTTGGATCACAAAAACAGACTGGTTGGTGCCCTTGGTTTAGTGTACAGAAAAATGTCCTACGTTACTTCAAAATGATGATCTGTAATTCTGTACATATTGACGTATTGTAATCAGTTGTTAATAGAAATTTCCGTACATTTACAAATATCATCTATGAACGCATTCATGTGTGTCTATGTATGTAACAGGATCTGCAAGAGCTTGAGGGTGGGCATTTGCCAGGACATTTGGCTATAACGTTGTGGATATAGGAATGATTTCTATACCTAAACTCTTATAATCTTAAAGACTATGTTCGCCTTCTTCTTCTTCTTTTTTCGTTTGTTTGTTTTCCTTGTGTTTGTTTATTAAACCAACTTATGATTTTGTTGTGTTATGCTTCCCATTCAAAGGATTGAGGAGAGCAACAAGGTAAAGAAAAACATTTTCTCTAGACTGTACCACTTCTATTATACGTTAGAGCAAAATAAGAGATAAATGGAAAACTGAATCACAATTAGCATGGGAAGTGAGCATGTTGAACATGTATCTATACTTATCGTGTTTCTATTTAAAGACAGGAAACTGCACTCTGCAGTCAAATCTGCAGAGATTGTGATCCTGATTCCTAGTGGTCAAAATAAATACTTATGAACGGAAGGTCAAAGGCATCAGTTATAATGCAGAACAGGTAAATAATATACGTTAACATATGATGTAACCAACATGCAAACTAAAAATTAACAGAAGACAGTATTTTTTTTTTTTTTTTCTGATTGACAATGAGAGTATGTAAACATGAAACCACGATTTTAAAGAATTAAACATACATTCCTTACAAAAAGGCAGCAACAAAATTGTTCTTCACTAATCCACAGGAACTTCAACCTCCATTTTCAGGTCAGAGTTTCCAAGGATCTGCATGATTAAGATAGATGAGATAACACCACTACAAAAAAGTTCAAAAAGAAAAAAGAAAAAAACATATATATATATATATATATATATATATATATATATATATATTCAAAACAAGGGTACAAACTACCATGCAGAAGTATATATACTAGAATATTTATTGGCAGTGCACAAATTCAAGGTTACCTGATGACATTGTGACGGAAGGCAGTGTTAGTGAATCGTGAAGCGTATAGTAAATCGGAAGGGATAAGATTTTGATTTAATCATAAATCGTATCGTAAATCGTAAGATTCACAATATTATAAATATATGTATTTAAAGTAATAAATATCCATACTTGTTTTATTTTTTATATGAACCTGAAGGTTGAAGGCTTTTTACATTTTCTAATTGTGTATCTTACTTAATTTGTATATGAAATTGAATATCAATAAATGAAATTTCATGAGTACTTCCTTTCATTAGGCCATCAATCATAAAATGCTTATCTGGGGTCAAAATCTTTAAACACATCCAAATTCAAAGTCTTTATACACATTCCAATGGATCCAAAACAAGATACATTGTATACTTTAATTTTGCACACGTAAAGAGGCACATGAATAGCTGAGAGAAAACCAAGAAAGTTAAGTCAAAGAGATTTGTTTTCTCAAGGCTCATAAACAACAATCTCCTCTTATTCTTTTTCCCTATCTTCTTCTTCCCCTTTTTTTCTTTTTCTTTTTCTTTTTCTTTTTCTTTTTCTTCTCTTTTGAAACAAGCACAGATCGACTGTCGAAACAGCTGCACGGATCGATCGTCGACATTTACAAATACAAAAACAAAAACACAGCTTCATAGATAGATTGTCGACAGTTACAGTGAGCTGCAACACAAACAGATCGACTGTCTACTTCAACAGCTTCACAGATTGATTGTCCACTTCAACTAGCTGCAACCCAAACAGAAACAAAAACAAATCAGGTTTTGGATTTTTGGGTTTTGTTTTTACTCTCAACCATAAAATCGCACACACTTTCTTTCAATCACATACGATTTTCTACGATTTGGTTAGATGCGATTTAAAAACAGATTTGAATCGTTTGTTATCTGATTCGAGTCAAATCTTGATTTTTGGGCGATTTGAACAACACTGACGGAAGGTACAAAAGTAATAGAGCTTAAACTAAAAGGTGAGTAAAACCGTAATGAAATACCTCATACTAGGGCTGGGCAAGTCTGGTTAACCAGCCCGATTTGTCAAAATTGAGGACCGGATCGAAATTTTAAAAACTGGATAAAAACTGGATTTCTATGGACCGAACCCGGACCGATGAGACCGGTTAACCGAGGTTCCAGGTAATCGAGAATTCGGGTCGGTCCTGGCCGGTTCTCAGGTTTGTATAATGGCGAGGAAGTGGGGATAAGATGAGGAGGGAGGACGGATTCAACCACTGGAAGACACCCCCCCCCCCCCCCCCCCCCCCCCACACTCACACGCATCATAGCAGATCTCGCCCTATCCCCTCCACCCCCAACACTCCTCTGTTGAATGTGTAACCCTTGAAGCTTGAGGGAGATCTTAGTCTCTCACCTTTCTGCTACTGTGTGTGGTGTGAGTTGTTTGAAAAAATGTTAATTTTTTTATGAAAAATGGTGGTGAGTAAGGAGAGAAAGGTGGGGTTTGTGATTAATTGCAATTGGTATGAATCAACCAACTCTCCCAAAACCCCGAGCTGTCCAGGAGGGGAAGGTCCATAACAAAGATCGTAACACATAGCTTTTGATAGTTTTTTTATAGGTTTTGATATGTTTTGATAGCTTATAGGTTTTGATAGCTTATAGGTTTTGATAGCTTTTTATTCAAAATTAAATATTGATAGCTTTTGAAAGGTTTTGATGTTGGAGGGGAATAGGCTTTTGATGTTAGAGAGGTATAGTTTGGGTTGGGTTTTGATGTTGGAGGGTAAAGTTTGGGTTGGGCTTTGGGAATTGGATATTTAGTTTTTTCTTTAAATTTTCGAGCCGGGCCGGGTAACTGACGGTCTTGGAAAGCTAGAACCGAGGACCGGACCGCAATTTTTGGGTCGGGCCTAAAAACCGGACCAACGGTAAAAATATTTATTTAAAGACCGGACTCACCATTTCGGTCCCCGGTTTGGTTCGGTTTTTTGGTCTTCAATGCCCAGCCCTACCTCGTACTAATGAGAAAACTTCTACAACCAAATAAATAGTTGTAGTTGTTAACAGTTGGTCAACATGATATATGACCGATGACAATATGACATTTGTCCATCTATTAATCAATATACTAACAAAGAAAGCAGGCCAGGCCCCTTCTCTCTGTGGTACGCTGAGATTTATAGCAAAAATAAAAGGCATTCACTCCCACTATTTATCCAGAGAGTGCTCAGTACTCACCTCCCAGTTAATACTGTAGTTACAAAACTAGCAAATGTGTTGTCAATCCCATACACAAATTTATTAGAACATCATAACTCTGGCTAGACTTGTCTCTAAATATAGAAGAACAAAAAATGAGGCAAAGGCATAAATCTTGTGACAGCAGCATACAAAATCTATCATTGTCAATCTGGAAATCAAGGTTAGATGTGTGCTCCATTTACACTTCTTGTTTACATCCCAATACTCTTGAACCACTGACCACTCAGCTATATGCTATTTCATTGTCCTGGTGATGAATCATGGATCTTCGATGGGAACCTATTCCAAATAAATATGACATCACCTAGACAGTAAGGTATTTAAGGTGCGCGTGCAAAGTTAACCCCCTTTACCTCCCATTAGATGCTTGATTTGGTGCTGTTTAACAATATCGTAAACTGTCATTTCTACATGATTACAATGTGACGAATTGTGAATCTCTAAAGCAAATGTACCTAAAAGGACGCATCAGCTAAACATTTCCAGCAAACAATTGAGCAGACAGATATTTAGATATGAGTCACACTCCAAATGTTACTTAATATATACTAATTGTACCTATAGCTAAGGCCCTCCTGGATAACCTATCACAGTGTGCACTCCAATTAACACACCTTCTTCACTCGACATCATGTGCCTTAGAACTTAGGCATTTCGCTCCATGTATCTCTAACATTAAGCTTTCCCTTTTACCGAACTATAGCAGTCAGTTCTTGTCTTGTTTTGCATTCTGTGAGTGTTTTTCAAATATTGCAGCTATCATGTAACATATGTAAATGGAAAAGTAAAGATATAAATGATTAGAATAACTGATCACCTTCATAAAGTCTGTTAAAGTGAATGAAGAATCCTTCGTATAGCCAGCTTCCTCAAGTACATGGGTCAGGACTTGCTGCATTAGAAGCAGAAAGTTAAATAAACAAGTTCGCAGTGAAGAGTTGCAATAAAATATATTTCTAGAAGTTAAATAGTTAATATCAATTTTTAGGATCAGAATAGTTTACATTTCAATTCACCTTGAATCATTTTTTTATCAGAAATACATTTCTTTTGAATTCCATTCATCTCGAATGAAGGGACTAAACAAACATTTGGCTTTTTTTTTTAAAATAAGTTAAAGGGATCAAATCGGGGGATTTGGGGGGACTAAATCCTTATAGTCTAAAAATAATGATCGTAAGAGCATGTTGGGGAGTGAATCTGACTGTTAAATTCCACTTCAAATAAAATTCAACTCAGCATCTTCTTAGTTTTCATACAGATCCAAATCAAAGCGAGAAGTATAAACGGTCTATAGATAAACCAGCGTAAATACAATGCTTCACTGAGAATATGAGATTTAGAGAAAACTAGCATCCATTCTAAAAAAAAAATTTAATATTAAAATCCTTAAACATGTAAAAGTTAAAATAAGCCCCGTCCTAAAAGTGAAGAGTGACAGCATGTACCTGTCTCTGCTGTTCAGAGATATATGATCCTGTCAAATCCCGCAACACGTCCAATACATCATTGAAGGCAACCTTCCCATTGCAATCCCAATCATAAACCTTGAAAATAACTACAGTCCACACATATCAAAACTACCATTTTTTTTTTCTTTAACTGCCATGTTTCTTTCCCATAAAATAAAATTCAGTAATACAATCACAAGCAATAAATCAAAATTTACTACTTCCCGAAAATGAAATGCAAGAATTCAAACTTTAAGGTCTACTCAAAATCCAAATCATAAAATTCCAAGTTTCAAACAATTGCAAACACTTACATTCAATTTTCTGTTCTAAGGTGGCGCGAGAACTAAACGCGGACAAGAAAGCTATGAACTCCTTGAAATTCAATCCATCAAGCATCCTTAACAATCTCTGCATCACATAAATCATCTAAAAATCAGAAACACTATTCACATTTGCTTCGAAAACATAATCAAAACTTGAAAGACCCCAAAACCTGAGAGAGAGGATTGACAGCGAATTCCGGCACGGAGAGGAACTCATCGGAAGAGATAAATCCGCCTCCGCTTCGATCAAGCTGGCAGAATCTTTGGTACAGCGACACAATTTCTTGCTGCGAAACTGTACAATCAAGAATCAATCAAGAAAACTTGCAAGAACCGATAAAACCCTAATCGATCGATCAAGAGAGGAGAGATAAGAGAGAAAGAACGAACAAGTGGAGTTGCAGTGTTGTTGGACTTCTTCGATGTCGTACTGAGTGAGCATTGACGAAGTGTTTCCCATCGTTTGTGAAGCTGAAAGAGAGATTGCGAACGAGTAAACAACGAGCGAGCGAGAGAGAGAGACTGTTTGGTTGCTCTGCTGTGCTGCAATGTCTGAAATTTCAGAGAGAGCGAAGTAAAGAACGAGAATAACGTGAATCGAGGTTATGTGATGACTGCGGGGTTGGGCAGTTATGACGGGTTGGGTTTTTCCATGGAGCTTTGCTATGCGTCGAGGGAAAGGGCGAGGAAAACAGCGAGGTAAAGGAGGTGGCGGGGGGTGAACCGTTCACCCCCCTCGCGATGTGTGCCCCGCGCGCATCTCGAGGGGGGTGAACGGTTCACCCCCCGCCACCTCTTTTACCTCGCTGTTTTCCTCGCCCTTTCCCTCGACATTTAGAATTCCCGTTTTCCATGACTGCTCTGAACTCTGCAGGTGCAACTAATTTTGGACGAGAAGTTCTACCTGTCGAGGAAATGGGCGAGGGAGGGTGTCTCACACGTGCCCGACCGAAGTTTCAAAAAAAAAAAAAAAAAAAGCGGGAAATCATGTTTGAATTTCCTTGCTAAAATTTAAGAGAGAGTGAGGGATCAAAACACAGAGAAAATCAGAGAGAGAATGAAGACTTCTCCCTAAACCCATCTCCACAGAGAAGATGAAGCTTTCCCTCTCTCCAAACTCGACAGGGAAGATAAGAGATGACGGAAGAAGGAGAAGAGAAGTCATGGCTTCCATTTCTAACTTCAACACCATCAACGGGTGAGATCTGGTTTCTAAAGCTGGAGGTTTGTCTTCTCTTATTGACCATCAACAGCAACAGCAACACCATCAACGGGTGGTATGAAATGTTGATTTCTAACCTATTGGTGTTTGAAGAAATGTCTGTGAGAAATGAGGGAGGGTGGTGTAGGAAAGAGTGTGCGAAGGAGGGGTGGAGAACATTCAACAGTTAAGAGTTCAGGTGACCCTTTTATACTCAAAAGTCGAAACTCGAATTTGTAATCTCTAAACAAGTTCAGGTGTTTTGGTTACATCAGTGCTGAAAAAGCTAGGTGAACTTGAGGAGAAGGTCGAGACACTTCAAGCCAAGCCATCAGAGATGCCATATGAGAAAGAGGAGTTATTGAATGCTGTTGTTTGTCGTGTGGATGGATTAGAAGCTGATTGCAACTAAAAAGATATCATTTGCACATGCTCCCGAAACCATGCATTTTTAGCTTCGTTGCTTTTACTCAACAATGCTTATCTTTATATAGGTAATTGTAATTTTGTATGTTAAGGATGTTGGGTTTTGAAAATTTTGACATATGTTTGCAGTGCCTTACGCTTCTATGCTTTATGTGTCACCTTTCGATTCATTTTATTAACATTACTGAGTGCATGTAACATTTGATATCTGTTTTTTGCAGGCTTTGCATGAAGCATTGATGAGGCAAGAGGATCTGCTCGCTTATATAGACAGCCAAGAAGAAGCCAAGTTTCGACTGGTAAGTTGAATCAACATTTTGACTTACAGTTTTCGCAGAGTTGGCTCACATTCTAATTAAAGATTGTTACAACTACGAAATCTGACGGGCTTTTGATGTTGCAGAAAAAGAAGTTTTCTTGCTGGTAAAGGAGAGAGCTGGGCGATTTCACCATCTTCTGTAATTTCTATGCTTGTGTTTGAGATATACATCCCATCTTGGTCTTATGGAATCATCGCTGTTTTTTAATTTTATGAGAAAACAAAATTTGATGCATATGAAATTGCACCTAAATGTGACTTTGTTCTCAGGCTTCCAGATTATTTGTTGAACCATTCTACTTGTTGCACTTGAATATTGAATGCATTTTTCATGTCGCAGTCCAAGAATTCATAGGTGCTTAATCTTTTGGAATCCTAATCAAATCAGTGATCAAAATATTATACGTTGTGATTCATACTGGGATGCTTAACAAAAACTGTGAATGAGGATTTAATGCGATATGAAAATTTTCCAATTCAAACGATAATGTGAAGGAATGCTTTTAATCTTAGGATCCATTACGCAACTGTTGACTAATCTGTGCAACTTAACTCGTTCAACTCATTTTATCTCAAATAGAACTATCGACAACGTTTGGGAAGACACAAATTTGCTTTCAGGAAACAAATTAAGTAGTTGATTAATGATATTTTTTGACACTGAGCACCAGTGTATTCACTGATGTAAAAGATGATAATAAGTTGTTTTCAGTTCTCACAAAATAGACTAATAATCTATCTGACTATGAAGTGATTTAGCACACAATGTCAATATACCCATATGCCTTACTTGATTCAAAATATAGATCGTGCCTATATGCTATAAACTTGAAGGAAAAATGCAGCCTCAACTTTGACTCTAACCAATATAATTTTGTTTTCGATCTTCATCCTTTTGGACCTATTTTTGATTGAGAAGACTTGGGGGAAAGGGACAATGAGGATGTACAATTCATAAATCATATTAGTAATAAAACTCGGGATAACTTGAGTTCTTTCGAAGTATTGCAGTAGTGTTAAAGGATAAGAACTCGCGTATTAACCAAAAATTTGACTGAGTTTTTGGCATTACAAATCAAAGCAAAAGGAAAAAACGCATTGCTCGGAGTGCATTTTGATGGTTTTGAATAACTGACAATCACCACCACCTGCAGCATCAACAAAATGTCATGTTTTTTATCCTGAACATCGGACAGAGTCTTGGACCTATTATCTCACCACTGTAAAAGGATTTTGTATTTACATGCCAAAGAACTTCTTCTTGTTCTTCTTATTCTTGTCAATGTAGGCTAGAAGTTCCTCCTGTCTTGAAAGTGCTTCATCCAAAGCCTGAAAGAGAAATAATCAGTTGATGTGCAGAAATGATATCGTTCTTGAACTTGGCTTAAGAAAAAAAAATCATAATGACATGCATTTCTCAGTTACGAGAAACACAAGTTATGAGCACTGACCTTCTTGGTTGCTGAAAGTTGTTCCTCCAAGGCACGACTAACAGCTGCATTAAGCATTTCCTCCGTCACTAGGAGCTGCAATATTTTGCACACTCTTTCCTTCACTTCAGAAAGCATCTCAAACTCATCACCCCTCCTTCGCACACTCTTTCCTACACCACCCTCTCTCATTTCTTCAAAACCCATTTACTTATCTTCACTCTCTCACATGCATTTCTTCAATCACCAATAGGTTAGAAATAAACATTTAGAAATATGTGACGAAGACGAACCTCCAGCTTTAGAAATCAGATCTCACCCGTTGATGGTGTTGAAGTCAGAAATGGAAGTCATGGTTTTTCTTCTCCTTCTGTGGTCTTCTCTTATCTTCTCTGTCGAGTTTGGAGAGAGGGAGAGTTTCATCTTCTCTGTGGAGATGGGTTTGGGGAGAGGTCTTCCTTGTCTCTCTGATTTTCTCTGTGTTTTGATCCCTCCATATCATCCTTATTACCAGGTTTTGGCAGCTCAAATACAGAGCCATTACTAACAGATTGCTCAATTGCATCTGATTCTTCCCCACGCTTGCTCAACCCAGCTCCTCGAACTTCAAGAATCCGTGTGACGCGCAAATGAAGACCCTGGATCAAGATCATAACCAATTGTATTAGTTTTCACCCCAGATAAGAGCAACAGAGAGTGATTCCTTGGAGGGGCTTGAGGAGGTGATGTGTAGCGCCAGGGAGCGAGCCTCCAATTGGTATTTGGCACAGACCCAGAATGAAGTTCATCTGTCGTACAGATCAAAAGCTTGCCAATCTTCTTCTTCTCAATATCTTCTGCATCAACAATCTTAGCAGAAGAAGCAACAATAGATGAAGTAGAGAAACACCAGAGACGGAGCAATTTTAAGGATCTCAATTTGGGGTGAAAAGAAACGCTCAATGTAACAATAGGATTAAGATGAGAGATGGTTGTTGCTGCTATTTGCAAAACAGATCGAAGATCAGAGTTAAAAGTTTGCATTGATTCCTCTCTTCTTCTTTCATTTTCTGTTTTCTGGTGTTGAGCCTACTTTCGGATAGGGAGTCCTTCTAGGTATAGAGGGAGGGAGCCAGGGAAAGGAGCGAGGGATGGGTGTAACCACTCATCTTCCTCGCGATGAGCGCGATGCGCTGGAAAAAAGTGCAAACACTCATCACGAGGAAAATGGGTGGTTACACCCATCCCTCGCCCCCTTTCCCTTGAGGGGTGAAAGGTGAACATCAATGCCAATTGTGCCTTGTGTGTTTCAGATCTAAAGAGCTTTAAAACACCTTGGTTTCATTGCTTGCAAGCTAGTGTGATTTGTAGATATTTTGTAGTGCGGATTGAAGCATGATTTTCTTGGGACTGTGTGATGTTTCCGATTGAGCTTGGAGAAGGCTACGATTGATATTAGACGGTTGGTTTTAGTTGATTTTGGGAGTTATTTGTAGCTATGCTTAATGCTTATTTTAATTTAAGCGAGTGTTTTAGCTGAGTTTTGAATATTCGAATCAGTTAATTTAGGGGGATGTTCTAGTTGATATACATTGTTGTATAAATTAGCCCCAAGCTGTTTGTTTCAGTTGAATTTAGAGTTTTCTTTTTTGAGTTTCATGCTTCGATTCTACAATTTAGTGGATCTAAAATGCAATCCTTTTTGCGATTCTCTTGCATTTTAGTTGTTTACTTTACTTTAAAGGATGGGTTGATATAAATGCAACTCTTGTGATGAATGTTTTGAATTCCTTTGCTATATACAGTAATGTATGATAAGAATTGGAGTATATGTGTGTGTGTGTGTGTGTGTGTGTGTGTGTGTGTGTGTGTGTGTGTGTTTTGTTTATGGTTAACAATGTTATTAAGCAATGATGTTTTATTTCATGGCTTGAATTAGACTCAGTAAGGAGTTATGATTGAAAGTGTGATGTTATCATACTCGTAGGAACTTGAACCCTCTTATTGAATGGGTTTGATCCCCGCTCTGCTATATAAAATTTGTTTCCAAAAATGTTATATTTCCCCAAAAGTATGGGCGAAGATTGTGATGAATTGATTTATCAATGACAAAGCGTCATTGTGAGAGAACTAAAATATAAAAAATAAATGATATTGATAAACTTTGATTCTTGAAAATTTAATCGCCTGGAATTGTATCATTTGGAACTATCACACCTCTTTTTGTTTGTTATTTCCCCTCTTTTATAGAGAAACTAAAATAATTTTCGGATTAGTCTTGCGGAAATGAGGTGAATTTTTATGCCTAAGATAGGCTTTGATATTTATCCGTAAAAAATGTGACGTGACTTTATGATCATTGATAGCCCAATAGTGGTTTTTTGTTACTCATATAGTTATGAGTATTCGGTGATGCATGCATGTATGTGATGTGTCCCCACTTGGGCATGGATGACGGAGAAGTCATCATTTATATGAGAGAGGCACACGGGCATGTATGTTCTGCACGGAGGTGGTGCAAATGTGGTATCATCTAAGTGATCATTTCATTAAAAAAATGAATCAAATGCAAATAAAAATGAATAATATGCGTAAGTCAAATATTGTATGAAGACAACTGTTTAATTAATAAATTACGTTTATATTGTTTCTAACCCTTTTCATGCAGGATGGCAAGTCCACTAATATTTCTGCAGGTCAGACTTGCCATGGTCAACTTCTATAGTGTAAGTATAAGTAAATGCATATTTAATTGTTAGAATAATGACATGATTGCCTCATTGATGAACTACTTGTTGGTGTGGTTGTTTATTGTTTGTGCTTAGTTTGATGTTATCACGTGTGAATTTATTGATTTTGGGATGAAGATTACTCACACCAGCTATATTGCTGACCCAAGTGAGCTTTTGCATCTTGGGTACATTCCTTTGGGAATGTAGCCGATCAGCCTTTCAGGTTTAGATACTTTTGAGCAGCATTACTGGAGTTTCGCTAGTGGGGCTAGCAATGTCAGTCTTTCATGGTTAAAGTTTTATTATTAATTTTAGTTTATTTCTATTTTCTAAACTATGTTTTAGTCGTTGCTGCTAAATGTGTTTGTTGTTATTGAATTTCACGTCCCGAGTTTTAGGGAAACGGATAATCCTACGTGGATTTTGGGATTTTTGTTTTCTTTGAAAATCGGGGCATGACAAACCAATAACTATCGAATCCAAACTCAACGAAATGGATCCAAATATGGGGTTCAAAATCTAATCCCGGAATCGCTTTTATTGGTTCGAGCTAACCGAAAGATACTCAAATTGTAAACAAAATTTGGGTTGAAGGCCAAATCTATCTATACTATACTGCAAGTTTGGGTTACACGGCTACGGGGACGGAACCAGCAAAGAGACACGACAGATTTCCAAAATTGAGAATATAGGTACAAGTATGATACGGTATTAAAACAATAATTATAAATATTTTTTATAATAAAATATAGTAAATAATCATTAATTAATTAGTAAAATTCTCAAACTATAAACATAAATGCATAAACACTGAAGTCGTACAATTATCATTTCATTATTTTGCTAAACACCAATAGCTATCATAACTCATTAATATATGCATTCTAAACAAGAACATTCCACAAAAAATGTTCACATCACATCCTAATGCCACAATTTATAAAGATAAATGAGAAAATGACTTATAAAGCCTAATTTTCAAATGTTACAGTATGATGTGCTTATTTATATTACAATTCAGAGTGGTGTTTTAGTATTCATTGTTGACTGCGACAAACTAAAGATTGGAGATAAAATATGGCTATGATTGAAAATTGAAAAATGTGTTGAGGGTTGAGATTCATTTCTTATGATGACATATTTGTAAATAATAATAAAACATGTAAAGAGCAAAGAAATGGAATTTTTTTTTGAAAAAAGTCAGTGAAATGTACATGTGGCAGGGAGAAAAAGTATTGTGTTTTTCTTTCTCAAAATGAAAATTATCATAACTATCTACGTAGTTGTCGGACTTCGATAAACTTGGTATCGTTGAAATGAAATTTTGAAAATCTTTTCAACAAAATCAATGATCAATAGACACTTAAATTTTCAAAATATATACTTTATTATTAAACATGTAACTATTATTAACATTTTCATGCCTAAGTATAATATTTTTCAAAAAAAATGATGGACATTTTAATGAACATTCAAACAAAGACCCAGAACATTCAATAGATTATAATCTTAACCGAGCTTGACTCTAAAATAAATTAGTATTTTTACCATAAACTGAACTTGCACTTCAATAAACTTAGTTTATATTCTAAAATATGATTTGTTTATATGGAAAAGATTGGGGGCAATGGTGGTCAGGGTGTCCAATGCATGATAATTAACAGCAAAAAAATGTTTGTGGAGTGCCAACAACACGGGTAATATGCTAGTAATTAAAAATTAAAGTAGGCCTTATAATTGACCATGAAGACCTAAATTTTAACAAAAATACCAATTAGGTACTGTAGTTAAGTTATTAGCCAATAAGACCTATTTTTTTTCATTTCCTTCCAAATAAGGCATAATTTGTTAATCAATGTTAAGAAATAAATTAAAAAGACAACCTACCCTTTTCAATCTCAAAATGTAAATCTCGAGGAATCACCTAACATCCTCCCTATCAACTACCAAAGCGAAATTCGAGAAAGATCTATGACATGGGTAATTGTTTTCTTCCCCAAGCCTTTTCCTCTCCTTGCCAAAATAAGCACTTGGACTCGAATCCCACCTTTCAATTTTTGTCTCTTCCAACACTAATATCTCACAACAACACCGTCATTTACAACACCATGATTTGAACTTATGTTCAAACCCATTAATCAGTTTTTCGCCATCCATTGTCGTCTCGATCAAGCATTGGCGTTGATCTAAATCATCTCTAGAAATAAAAATTGTTAGATGCTACTTCCATTTCTATCAAAAGGACGATATAAAGTTATATAGATTTTGAGAAACACCCTTATATTTTCGTACATGTGCTTAAGGCTGTTGGTTGAGGGAATAAACTGATAAAAGAAAAATCAAGTCCTCCAAACTTTGGAGGGAGACAAAAGTTTATTTTTTAAGTGTAAGTTTTCATTCCAATTGGATTTACTTAATGTTTGTTTGTTGCTCATATGATTTCCAAAGTAATTTCAATTTCGTAAATCGGGATTCGGAACTAGCTTAGCAACTTTGTGATTGTTTATCAATGAGCTTCACATGCATTTACATTGGGTGATTACATGTGGAGAAGGATCAATATGGGGTATGTCCTTGCACATTATATAATTTACGGTTATTTACCTTTTGGCCCTCATTGGTTCTTATGTATCCTTTTATGACTCCCATTAGTTCTCGAAATCTAGTCAGACCCTATTTTGAGTTTCGATTATTAAGTCAAGGTTTTTGACTAGCGGAAAACATTCAAAAATTTCTAATGTCAAAATTGTCATCATCTTCTTCACCAACCCTTCTCATCCCTCTCTCCTCATTAATTCCCCACCACCACCATTCTCCTCCCTTCTTCCCCAACTATCACTCATCTCTTCACAAAACCTTCACCACGAGAGACCCCTCTTTCATTTTCTCTGCCCACCCATCAACTTCTCCTTTCTCTTCTCAATTAAACTTCATCCTAACCCTTGTGACAAACTTCGTGTTCCAGCCCCCAACTACTCCATTGACATATTTAAGGAATAAACACTTCATTTCAAGCTTTTAAGTATATGTATAAAAGTGAAGAATAACTTAGCTAGCTTTCAATTAATTGCAAATAGATCTAAACTTACTGAACCATATTCCTGTAAACTAAAACTATATAAGTAGATCTGTAGATGTAGTTATTATATGTAAATACACACATCATTAATGATGCAACAGTTCATGAAGGCTTTCAATTAGTATCTCCAATTTTGTGAATTTATATTGTTCTACTTCTAGATTCATAAGAACATCAGTTTCATTTTTTAATCAGTAACTTTCACGTAGTTTCCTTATAATATAACAATATCTCACCCTTATTGCCATTACTTAAGTTGCCTTAATTTCTTAAGAGGAAAGATTTGTGATTGAGATCTAACATGGAGTGGTTTTGTGCTGATACCAAGCAAAATTGTCGCACTAGAGTATCAAATCAGAATTGTAGTTCTAGATAAAGTATCAAATCGAGGGTGCAAAGTAGAAAGAAGACAAGATTGAATGTAAGCCTAGTGCATATTGTATTTTTGGGTGTGTGTGCATGTCCTCAAAGTGTTAATAGAGAATATAAAGGGGGAAGCTAATGGGTGGGCAGACAAAGATGGAGGGGGTCTTTGGTGGTGATGGTGGTGAAGGCTTTGTGAAGATAGAAGGATAAGTGGGGGGAAGGGAAGAGGATGGTGGTGGTAGGGAATTAATGAGGAGAGAGGGTTGGTGGAGAAGATGAGGGCAAGAAGATGAGGGCAATCTTGATATTATAAATTTTTGAATGTTTTTTGCTAGTCAAAGACTTTGACTTAACAGTTAAAACTCAAAATGGGGGTCTAACTAGATTTCGAGAACTAATGGGGGTCATAAAGGAATACACAAGAACTAATGAAGACCAAAAAGTAAATAACCCTATTATTTATTAAGATGTATTAATGAGCTCTAATTGATCCTTGGGTAGTATTGCTATTTGAGAGGGGTTTCCAATTTATAACTCTTATGTGCTAGTTTTGGGAATGGTTGGGCTTGATAACTTTTTCATGATTAATATTAAGGTTATCAAAGAAAATGGACTTAGTGCCTACCTTGCCTAATGGAACGTGATGATGCATCAAAATGGACCAATTATCACCACCGTACACGTGCCATAAAGTTTCATCATGAGAATACAGCGCCCAATCCATTGCGTCAGCTCATAAAATCCAAAAGGATTAAGGACAATTATAGAGGCCCGAAATTGCCCACCTCTAAGGAAGCGCATACGAGATTCTAATCCAAACTCAAATGAGTCAAAGCCCAAATCCAAGTCTGTCACACGTTCTCTTATTAAGAAGAAGGACGTTGCACCAAAAAAGAGTCGTGGAGGGACCTATGCCTCCACGAACGCATCTCCATTCAGGATGAGATTGTTACAGAAACATCTCTTTTCGTTGCGCCTCACATGTTTAAGTCACACAGAGAGTTAACTATGACCATTATAAAAGGTAAAAGAAACTTTCGACAAAGGTAAGCAATTTTAACTAAGTTTTGTCCAGATTTACTTATTTCTTCCAACATAATTACTGACTTAAGCATCAGAGTGCCTTTGACCACCAAAAAGGTGGTATTTAATAGTCTAACAGTGGTTTTGTAGGTCAAACTCACAGGATGACGATTTTTGGACGCATCAATTTGGCGACGTCTGTGGGAAACGACAAGTTTCTTCTTTAAAAAACATACAGTGATAAATATTCATCACAACCCGACAAAGGGCCAACAAACCATCAGATAAAATGATGCAGACCCCAGACATTGACAACTATCCCTCCAATGCACCACTAACAACCAGATAAGAAAACACAATCCAAATCATCGAACCATTAGTACCCAAAAACACAGATCTACTACATGCAATAGTTCAAACAACCTAGACAGCCGTCAGCGCCGTCGCGGGCACTCAATTAGACTCGTTAATGGCCCAGATGAAATACATGACCGAGATGCTGGAGAAAATCGCCCAAGAATGCGTTCAGCTAGCCGATCCTACTTCTGTATCGCCCCAGCAAAACCACACTATCCGAATCCAAGGGAGCGACAAAGTTTTAACGGAACCCCAAGAAAGAAATGTTGAGAGAAGCGAACTCAACCGAGACAAAACTTCGCAGTGCGGTGGAACAGTTGTTGAGATACCGTTCAAAATCGAAGTCACAGATCCCAACATACTATACAAATTTGCCAAGCCACCATTCTCTAGCGAACTCATAAAGAAAGCAATGTCGAAGAAGTTCACTCCACCAAAGTTCGAAGTGTACGACGGCACCACCGACCACCCTGATCACCTGAGACACTTTCACCATATGATGGCTCCAAAAGAAACCACAGAGTCGATCTTGTGCAAAACGTTCCCAACCACCCTCACTTCCACAACAATGAACTGATTCAACAGCTTACCGCCAAGGTAAATAGATTCTTTCCAGACCTTAGCCACTACTTTCATTACCAGATTCATCGGGAGCCAGTGGATGAGGAAATTAGTCCATTACCTGATGCATATCCGACAAAAGCCGGATGAAACGATATGATAATATGTTACGCGTTTCACCAACGAACTAACAATGGTTGATGGATGCAGTGACGACACAGCCGCTGCAACTATCGTTGCAGAATTGAAGAAATGTACCTTTTTCGATACACTTAACTTGGAACCTCCAAAAGGCATGGTGGTCATGCTGAAAATAACACATAAATATATCTCCCTCGAGAAAATGAAAGTTGCGTGGAGGAAGAACGATCAGGAGAGGGAGAACCATTCGAGAAAATGAAAAAGAAAATATGAAAGAAGACGAAATAGCGAATCACGGGAGGACAACAGTCGTTTAAAGAAACATCGAGGCGATGAGCGCACATAATCCTGGAAATCACAGTCGGCACAACCCAATCACGAGCGAATAACCAACGTAATGAGGAAGAAGTATAAACCATACATATCCCTAAAAGCAAACCGAAACAATATCTTAAAACACATATCAAATTAGGAGAATGTCAACTGGCCAACAAGAATTAAAGGAGACCCGGAAGGACGAGATAAGAGTTGTATTTTTTTTCACAGGGATCACGGGCATGATATCGAGAACTACTACAAATTAAAAGAACAGATCAAACATTGGATCCAAAGAGGACGACTGGAGGAGTTCATCGGCACATCAGATAAGCAGTTCAAAGACAGGGCTAAAGCGGACACTACTGCCACGGGTTCAAAAGACGATCAAGGGAATTAATATATGCCCTACACAACATTTGCCCTTGGAAAGAAGCACCTCCCACTCGAACAGATCAATATCGAAAGGCCAACTCTCAAAAGACCTCAACAACATAGGTGAATTCGGCCAAAATCAATTGCAAAGGAACTAACAAACCATATGGCACAACTAGTAGAGCCAGCGGAAAGAACCAACCACACGAGCAAATAATGTCATAATTAGAAGGAATAGGATAGACACGAGCGCCAACACAAGGGTAACAATAAGCAACGAATGAATAAAATAAGAAACGTTCCACGATGTAACAGAGCCACTCTAAAAGAACGACTACTGAAAAAGTTGATGGAGTTTTTACTAACCTAAATTAATAAGTTAATAAACCCTACTTGTAATATCGCAAGTGCACGGCTGTCTAACTAGTAGATAGTGGCAAATACGGGTCAATCCCACGATGATTGACGAGACAGTCGAATTCGAAGACTTATTTAAACTAATTTAGAGTTGGGAGTTGCAGCAGATGAAAATTACTAAATTAAAAGAACTAAATGGACAACTAAAATTAAACCGATAAGATGATAAGAGAGTGGACTGAGACATCGAATCCACCACAGGTTCTTCGAGATTCGTGTAATCTAAATTATTGTTTTCATAATCAACATGACTAACCTAAAGAATAATCTAAGTTCGCAATTGATTTCAGCAAAGGCATAAACCCCTAGAATTGCATGTCTTTCTACGACACACACAATCACAGGTTTATTTTAACTAATTCAAACCCCTAGCACTGCATGTCTTCTTATGGCACACACAATCACAGATTCAAATTAATTGATTAAAACAGATTTCGAATATCAACAAAGAGAATTTCTAACTACCGATTAGTCTAGATAATTATTCCGAATATAACCGGGGAAAACAAATTATTGAAATTCAGATATCAACTGTATTTAACATTCAAGCATATAGAAAAGAATAAATTTAGATACGACAAACTCTAGGAAACCCTGTGGTTTCATCTTTGCCTCGACGCGGGGTTTAAAAGATCATGGTGGTGGTGGCCACAACATCAGTGGAATCCATCTCAGCACGAACACGCATCCCGAGAAACTGTTACAACGCTCTGTGGTGGCTCTAACAATATCTGGGGTTTGAACAACCTAATTTGGAATAGTTGTTGTGTTGTGGTATTGTGAAAAAAGCACGGTGCGAATAATAAAAACTGATTTTTGAATCAATTTTTCTCCCGCCAAAATCGTCCGCTCTTCATCTCCAACGAGCCACTGCTCCTTCTTTCGTGCTCCTCGCGAGCTCTTGTTTCCTCCGATCGGCTCCGGTGAACCTGCAAGTGAGAGGGAGACAACGAGAGAGAGAGAGAGACGAGAAGGAGAACCGAAAGAGGGAGAGAAACAGGAGCGGTGCTCCTTGTTTATGATGTTTTAGTGCGAGAGAGGTGGTGCGTGGTCTGGTTGTGATGAAGGAGCAGAAAGAGAGAAGTGGAGGAGGAAGAGACTGTGGAGAATAGAGGAACATAGATGGTGGTGGTGTGTGTGGGTTGTTAGTCGGCTGCGAGAGAGGAAAACAGGGACGTGCTCCCTGTTTCTCCTCTATTTTGTGCGTGAGGATGGTGATGTGGGGGCCTCTGATAGTGGTGCTCAGCGGTGTGGATGCTGGATGGAGGCGGTGTGAAGAGAGAGATACGAAAACAGGGGAAGAATAGAAGAACAAGGGGGTCGTGGGCGGTGTTGTTGTGGTGGTTTGCGACAGGGACAGGGGCGGTGGTTGTGCGTGGTTGTGTTGATGCAGGAGTTGAGATGAAGGACCAGAGAGAAAAAGAAGAGGAGAACTGCAGTGATGGCGATGTGAGGTGGTGATGGCGGGTTGATCGTACTACCGGTTTTCCTATAGGATCGCCGGCAAGGTGAGGGTTCTCATATTTCCTTGTTAGGTTGGGTTTGTTTTCTAGGTTAGCTTTTTGAGCTTGGGCTTAGCTTAAATTAGATGGACCTAGGTTTGTTTGGGTTAGGTTTAGATATGTGACCTGTTACTTTGTACCAACACTAAATCAACCAATTAATCCTTCTTCAAATTATCGCCTTAATGCGATTTCATCATTCACGCTCAGATTCCTACAAAGACATGAAAACGAAATAATTAAAATATAATATAATATAAAAATCAAAACACTAACATATATAAATTAATGGATATATTATGTAATAATTACGTGACTATCAACAAACCATATGGCACAACCGATAGAGCCAAGCGGGGAGCAACAACCACATGAGCAAATAATGTCATAATTAGAAGGAATAGCAAAGGCACGAGGGCCAACACAAGGGTAAACATTAAGCAACTAAGGAATAAAAGAAGAAACACTCCACGATGTAACAGAGCCACTCTAGAAAAACGACTACTAAAAAAGTCAAAAAATTCAATAAAATTTCATTTTCGGAATTGACGTCTTACAAAAGCAAAATATCTTCATAGAAAAGCTACAGAAAACAATGGGCGCAAAAGCCCACAAAGAATCAAGACGCAAGTCAAGTATTCATGATAAGCTTCTAGTCTGATCAACCAACGAAGCAAAAGTTGGACAATAGAGTCTGATCAAACAACTTCGAATCGACCGAGATGTTGAGTTGACGAAGTAAAAGTTGGTAGAACGAGTCAACTGAAAATGACTTCGAATATACCAGAGTGTTGTACAAAACGAAGCAAAAGTTGGACAATCGAGTCAAACTAAACAAACAACTTCGAATCGACCGAGGTGTCGAGTTAACGAAGTAAAAATTAGACGAACGAGTCAACTGAAAATGACTTCGAGTCGACAGAGTGTTGCACAAAACGAAGCAAAAGTTGGACACCTGAGTCAAACTAAACAATCTACTTCGAATCGATCAAGGTGTTGAGTTAATGAAGTAAAAGTTGGACGAACGAGTCAACTGAAAATGACTTCGATTGGACCAGAGTGTCGCACAAAACGAAGCAAAAGTCGGACACCTGAGTCAAACTAAACAAACAACTTCAAATCGATCTAGGTGTCGAGTTAACAAAGTAAAAGTTGGATGAACGAGTCAACTGAAAAAATCCAAAAGGATTAAAGACAATTATAGAAGCCCAATTATCATGACCGCACATATCGCATAAAGTTCCATCATGAGAATACGACTCCTGATTCATTAGGCCAACTCATAAAATTCAAAATGATTAAGGACAATTATAGAAGCTCGGAATAGGCCCACCTCTAAAGAAGTGCAGGCGGGATTCTAGTCCAGGCCCAAACAAGTCAAAGGCCAAATCCAAGTCTGTCACACGTTCTCTCATTAAGAAGAAGAACGTTCTACTAAGAAAGAGTTGTGGAGGGACCTACACCTCCACGAACGCATCTCCATTAAGGAGGAGACTGTTACAAAAACATCCCATTTCGTTGCGCCTCATATGCTTAAGTCACGCAGAGAGTTAACTACGACCATTATAAAATATAAAGAGAACTTTCGACAAAGGTACGCAACTTTAACTAAGTTTTGTCCAGATTTACTTCATTCTTCCAACAGAGTTACTGACTTAAGAATCAGAGTGTCTTCGTCCACAAAAAATGTGGTATTTAGCATTCTAACAACGGTTTTGCAAGTCAAACTCACAGGATGACGATTTTTGGACGCATCAAAATGAATTCCAAATGTAGAAATCAACATATTCTTTTTGCTCAATAATGTTGTAACATGTCATAGATCTTCATCGAATTTCGTGTTAATAGTTGAAATGGATGGGTGATAGGTGATACCTCGAGATTTACGTACTGATTTTTGGTATTGAAAAGTGTAGGATTGTCTCTTTAATTGATTTCTTAACCTTGATTGACAAATTAAACTCTATTGGGACTGAAATGAAAATTAGGTCTTACTAGCTAATAACTTAATTAAGGTATCTAAAAGGTATTTTTTGTTAAAAAGCAAGCCTTCATGGTCATTTTCATTTTTTTTAAATTAAGAGTGAAAGTCAATGAAAAAAGTTTATTTTGTTTCAATTCTTTCATTTTATGCATTTTTACATGTATATAATATATATTTTTTGTGCAATGTATTTTTCTTAATTAGACTTTTTTTATTAAAGATTGTGTGCAAGTTTAATTTATATTTTTCTATTCTGTCATTATTGAATTTAGAAATTACACAAATATGAGCAAAATAAAATTATATATATATACCATCCTAATTTGTAATATACTCAGCCGTCTTTTATCTCCAACCTCAAACACCATCCTGATTTGTAATATAGATATATAAAAAATTTCAAAAAAGCGATTTTATTGTTTGTTTTAGTTCCAATTAGTTGTGCTAAAGGATGGTTTATGTATACCCGTAGTTATCAAGGATTAATTTAATAATTTAAATCATTCTTTTACATTTTTTATTACATAAACAAAAAACTATAGTCAAATAGAAAAATGAATTCCCATTATAAATATGGACAAAAACAACTTAATATTATTTATAGAAATCATTTACCCGTATTGGGCTGTAATAATTTCTAGCATTTATTTATGTTTTCTTTCCATCTCTGGTTATGCTTTAAGACCATATTTTCAATGATCAGTAAACCCATATATTCAACAATCGGTAAATCCATATTCTCAATGAACAATAGTCGGCTTAAAGAGTGGTGGACATAAACAATTAAATGCCTCCTTAGGACTTGTTATTTTAACTATCGTTTCCCAAGCCATCCATGTTTAGAAACTTACCCTAAAACTAGGGTTCAAGTCTATGATGTTTATAAAATTTTGTTGGGAAATTGAATAGGTGAGAAGAAAAGTACAAATGCTGAAAGAAGATGAAGAATACAAATATTAGTGTGAAGCTTAAGAAATGTGAGAGATATTGAAAATGAATATTATATTGAGAAAGAGAAAAAAGTTCATGATTTTTAATAAGACCAAATAAAGTCGTTTACATGTAATAACAATGAAATGAGATAATAAAACTAAGCATCTGAGATTGTTGACTAGTTGTTGAGACCTTGACGAGAGATTTGGTAATAAACAAATATGTTGCATGACTAGCATCCTACACTAATATCTAATAGCAAGAATTGAAAACATTAATTAGAGGCCAAAACAATACAAAAATCCATAATGTGGTTTGTTGGTAGGCATCTTACCATTGGACAATAGACATGAAAGGCCGAAAATGGACCATGTTGACTTGCAGAACAATGCCAAGGAATCAATATCTTCTTTAACATGCTGAGGAATCAATATCTTCTTCTACCAACTTGCATAGAAAGTAGGGATGGGCATCCTATCCCGGTCACGTGTCGTCTTGATTTTTCTTGTTCTTTTGGGATTGATCAAACTCATCTCAATCACGTCTCGCCCCGATTTGGAGTGGAATGAGATTAGGATGGAGATTTTCAATCCCACTCATCTCGTCATGTCCCAAACTTATTTTTTAAAATTTTGTTATAATTAATTTTAATATTTGAATTGAGTTGGACTGCTCAACTCACTCACTAACGCCCATTATTTAGGAAAGAAATGGTTGATGAGTTGTATATAGAAAAAAACATATAGTTCTAAGTTCCAGCTTTTAATCAACCCATCACATGTGTTAATATCATAGAAAGGGTGACTAGGGTTTGTAACATTCACCAATTGTTGGTAAAGAGAATGCCCTTGATTTACTTACATTTTTTACAAATTTTGTATTGGCATCATTTGATTAAAGGAAGTGCCAAATATATTTATTCCAGAGCGAGTGTTATTCCGCAACAACATTTTTTTTTGCGAATAGCAATAGTCAAACTCCAAATAAACATGAGCAAACCAATTGCATCACCCAATCATACCCTTTTCATCAAGATCTTTCATTCAATTCAATAGTGTTGGGACACCTTTACATGTTACCATCTTGCAGATAATAAATTACAAGAAATTGTCATGGTACATACTATTACTAATCATCACAATGTTTTATTTAGATTTAAAATGTTTAATAACGTTTGTTATTTAAAATGACTGAAATATCAAGATGTCGCACTATTAATAAAAGAAATGAAACAATTGAGAGTTTATTATAGACTTATAAGTTATTGTGAGGTTCACATCCAACTGTCAAAATAATATTCTCATGTACCTTGCACTAACCTATGTGGGTGGTGGGTTAGGGTAATTTGATAGTACATTTGCGTCTCACATGATAAAGTTTACAGGCTCATCCCGTCTTATCCTGAACCCGTTTGGGATGGGACGAAGTCGAGATGAGGTCTATCCCATCCCGATCCCCAACAAACGGGATGGGATAGGGATGAGGTTCATCCCGTTCCATGCCCACCCTTAATAGAAAGTGACAGGCGAATATAAAATATCTCTACAATATATTTATTAACTCAGTCTATAGTATACTATTAAAGTAGAGAGCAACGAGTCTTTCCATACATGGCATTATCTCTCTGGAGAAAAGTGTCACATATGCAATGTCAAGCCACATCATCCCCTCTTTCATTTTTCCACTAAAAACTAATTTTCTAAAAGGCATTGACTATTTGACACCACAACTTGCACTTACCTACACCACTCATCTAATTTTTACTTTCCCACACTATGCACTTTCTCTCCCACACCAATGTTCTCTTCCACACCACCTATAAAACAAAAAACATAAAATTTTCTCCCCTCCCAAGTTCAAAATGTTGGAAACCTCCTTCTCCCCTCCCAACTTATTTTATTATCAGCACCATCTTTTTTCTTCCAACGTCTTCTTCTTTTATGATCTTCCTTTTTTTTTTTTTTCCTTATCTCATTTCTCTTATTTTCTTCCCTTCCCATCCGAGGCCACCCTCAAAACACCCGTCATCTTCTTATCTTATTCCCCACCTCGATTCAGCTATTGCCTCTCTCCATCTTCTCTTTCTTTTCCTTCCCCTCGCGCACACTCTATTTTTTTCGCACAGTCCGTTGCGAAGGCGAAAAAACAAAGTATGTGCGGGAGGAAGGAAAAGAATGAGAGGGAGAAAAGTGATGACCTGTGCAAGAAGAAAAGAGAGTGAGAAATAAGATAAGAAAACTGAGAGAGGGTGGGAGAGGGGAAGGAGGAAAAAAGAAAATAGAGAGGGAAAGGAGAAGAGGAAGATGGGGAGGGGAAGGAGAAGAAGATGGAGATGGGAGACAGTGGTTGTCGCTCCATTTCCTCTATCTCTCGCCGTCGTCGGTCGTCTCTCACTGTCCCTTGCAACCAATCATCCATTTCCTCGCTATCCCTTTCAGATTGTAGTTGTTGTTCTTATTTTTTTATAAGAGAGGATGAGAGAAGAAAATAATGAATAATGATTTTTATGGGCGATGTGAGAGAGAAAGTAAAAAAAAAAAAATTAATAAGCGATATGGATGAGTGCAAGTTGTGGTGCCAAATAATTGCTACATTTCTAAAAATGTTGAAATCTCTTCCCCTTATCTCTATTTGAAAATCTTTCCACAAAGAAGTTCAAATTCACTGGTCATTGTAATATCATAGTCAAACAAAACTGTTAAAATCAGGGGACAGTAAACTGAGTGAAAAAATCATGGTGAATAGTTCCATATTGGCCATATCCCATGCTAAAATTTCCCCAACCACTTGAGTCTACAGATACCATTTAGTCCTAAAAGTCTCACAGAAAATTAGATATTAAATAACCTATCTCTTCAACTAGCTTTTAGCCTTAAGGATCTTCACCTAAGCGGTGGCCAATCACGTGCGTTCGTCAAACTTCGTTTGAAGTAAAAATTTTTGTTTTCCGCTCGACGATGGCTACTTAGATATGGTTTGGTGATTGCTTCATAAATTATACATTCTTTTTTTTTTTTTTTTGGTTTGATTTTGTTTGTATTCAATCTTATCTTAGTTATCTATATATTAAGAAATTTTTTTTTTTTTTTTTTTTTCCATTTTTAATGGATTTTGTGATTTTAATATTGAGTAATTCTACACGGCTAGGACTCGTAGCCAAATTTGAGCCAGGAGGTGGCGTTGTGCACGTGCAACTGGAGAGATAAATGAAAAGCATCTCCTCGTCCTGATTTGTATGGATTGTGCACTGTTGTTGCGATGATGATTCATCTTCTCCTCCTCCTCCTGATTTGTGTGGCTTCTTGGATGATGATTCGTCGTGTGTTGCTTTTTAAACAATTGCGTTTGCTACTGCAGTGGTGATGGCAATGCAGATCTGATATGGGGAGGAGAAGCAACAACAACATCACCAACAACACCACTATTGGATTCAGGATCAAAGGCGAAAAAGAAGGAGGAGCGATGATGATGATGATCGCTGAAAAGAGAATAGGAGTCTCGCTCGGCCGCAGCGTCACCTCCTGGTGCAAATTTGGCCATGTAGAATTACTCCTTAATATTGTATCAACAATTCTAGCCAATCAGATTTGGTAGTCATTTTTTGTTTATAAACACTTCTACCCCTTTTATAGATTATGTTTGTGGTTGTGTTTTAAAGAGAATGACAAAAAGTATTAAAAAAAAACCCAAAACTTCGACAAAAAAAAAAAAGACTACCAAACTTGGTTGCCTGGACTTACTCATATTGTACTATCCCAAGTTTGATCAACAATTCTAGGCGAGGTTGACAACCATCTTTTTGTTTAGGTTTGGCAGCCATTTTTTGGCAAGGTTTGGATTTTTTTTTTTTTTTTTTTTATACTTTTATCATTTTTCTTTAAAACACGACATCAAACATCATTTATAAAATGGGTAAAAGTGTAAAAAAAATCTAAAACTTGGCTAAAAAATTGGTTGTGTTATCTGACTGCCTAGAATTTTTGGTTCTAAGTAGGGGTGGGCATTTAGGACCGAAAACCCGGACCGAACCGATAATCGGACCGATCGGGTCGGTTTGGATTGGTTTTAATTAATGAAAAAAATTTCGGTTGTACAAGCCCGGCCCGGCCCGAAGTTTTTGGTCCGGGCCTCGGTTTCCATTTCTGAAGCCCGTCGAGTAACCGGCCCGGCCCGAGTCCTTTACTTAAATACTTCTCTCACCTCTCCAACTCCCTCGTTTCGAAAAAACAATTCAGAGACGAAACCAGCGAAGGAAACCTGAGAGGAGCTCTCCCTCTCCCTCTCCCTCTCCCTCTCTTCTCACAGCGAGGCCGCTTCCCCCTCCCACTCCCCTCTCTTCTCACAGCGGAGGCGGAGGCCAATCTGAGGCCGCCTCCCTCTCCTCTCCCTTTTCAAAGCCGAGGCGAAGCCGCCGAGGCCTCTTCACTTCTCACAGCGGAGGCCGAGTTCCCTCTCTCAGCGAAGGCGAAGCCGGAGGCCGAGCCGCCTCCCTCTCCCCTCCTTTCCCCGCATGTGATCTTGATCAGATCCGATGTGATCTTGATCAGATCCAGTTCTGATCTTGATCAGATCCGATGTGATCTTGATCAGATCCAGTTCTGATCTTGATCAGATCCGATCCGATGTGATCTTGATCAGATCCAGTTCTGATCTTGATCAGATCCAGATCCTGATCCTGATCAGATCCAGATCCTGATCCTGATCAAATCCTTATCAGATCCTGATCAGATCCTGATCCAGATCATATCTTGATCCTGATCAGATCAGATGTTGTATTTTTTTTGTAATTTTGTTATAATTTTTGTAATTTTATTGATCAGATTTTTTTTGTAATTTGTTGATCAGAATCATTGTTTTTGTAATTTTTGATCAGATTTTTTGTAATTTGTTGATCAGATATTTTTGTAGAATCATTTTTTTTGTAAAATACTGTAGAATCATATATATATTTTTTTGCTCTTAGGACCGAAACCGGTCCGAAACCGGCCCGTAAATCGGTTAACCGGGACTTCGGTTACCCGGTCAAGTCGGTCCGGTTTCGGTTTTCATAAACACAGGCCCGAATTTTTCGGTCCGGTTTTCGGTTTTAAGAGTTTGGGCCGGTTAACCGTACTTGCCCAGCCCTAGTTCTAAGTACAATAATTTGTTAACCAAGGACCTACGGCCTACCCAAAACCCACAAGACACGTCCATCATTTATTTTCCATGGGCCTCTAGCCCATTTAACTACAGAATTCAACTACAGGCATAAATCGCAACGAACAACTAAATCGAATTCACTCGATCGAACACAAGGAGCACACACCAAAGTCCTTCTGTAAGAACCCTAATTTCTCTTCTACTAACATTAAATTTTCGGTCCTTACAACTTCCATCGCTATTCGTTTCAATATCTTGTACCGATTCAATCAAATTTACGGAAAAATATAGTTCAATTTCGGATAATTTTAGTGCCAATGCTATGTGCTTTTGTGTTCTTGAATTATACATCTTAGGGTTTCTACCATCAGTATTTAGACTTGTTTTATGGGTAATTTTGGTGGTTTTTGAAACGAACATGAATCTGAAAACTGTGTGTATTCATATCTGGTTACTGATGGGATTGAATTCTATGTATTATGTAGTGAATATCCTAAACTTCTTTAGTAGAGTTTATTTTCATTTTGGGTTCCATCACTTATTACTTGGATATTTAATTTAGAGAGTTTAATTAATTGATTTCCGATGGGTGCTTTTAGGCCTTCATACGATATAAGAATCCATTACACTTTCGCATTTTGAACTATTCATTTTTTTCTTTGATTTCATGTTTAAGGCATTGCTGGTCTTAAACATGTATCTTGGATACGTACATTATGTTGTTTATTCATTTATTTCATATATGTACACTGCAGCATATTGAAAGCTTAAGGTGCGGGTGTCAACATATCAGGTTTTGATTTAGACTGAAATTTATTGGATTGGCGGTTCAGGTGGCTCTGTTGAAAATCAGGGAAGGTTTTGGCCGTTTAGCTTAGAATGAAATTTAGCATACAAAATATTATAATGGTGTAAAAGGGTGTCGCCTTTCTAGCAGATGGAGAATCCATTCACCAAATCCTTATTCATTGTCATTTTACTATGCAAATTTAGCATTCTTTCTTGATGGAATAAGGGTTAAGTTGGGCACGCTGCAAATCTTGCTCCTTCAGTTGGGTGTTGACAATAGCTAGGAAGGAATGGGCGACAGTTAAGGAGAAACTCAACTAGTGTAGGGTATTGTGTATGTGTACTATAGGTGAAAGGTTTTCTTTTACTAGATGATCATGTATGCAGGTTTTTGGGGGTATACTCTTTGAGCAATTACAGTGAATTGGATATCGACTTTAGGCAGTGGGATAGCAAAGTTGTCTTTGAGTCTCGTCAAGTAGTGCCAAAACATCACCTAATCTAGAAGGACATGATATATATATGTTTTGCACCAGATGGTCAACATAGCAGTGAAAGAAACTACAACCTTGACACATCTTCTTAGGGCGGTAAAATGACAGCCTTCTGAAAATAATAATGAGGTCTGTTGATAAAGTGTTTGATAGGGAGTTCTCTATTTCCACATTCATGAATTTAGCAAGACTCTAATATTTCGACATTATTTCTGGGTGATATAACTGATTTGGTGGTATATTGCTGTATACTTTCAATACATCTTCACTGCACGTAATCCTTTGTCATAAATATATATTTCTTGGATAAACTGCTTATGTATCAACATAATGTATCACTTATTCACTTGTTAGTTCAAGTCCACTGAGAGAGACACGTGAAGTGTGTTCTTCTGCTGATTCAGAAAGAGAAGTGTTTAACCTTATGATTTGATCCAAAAGGAATTCCATAAGAAAAATAGTTATAATGATTATTTCATAGATAGGAAAAGGGAAAGGAACTACATAAAATATATTCATACTTAAATGTCATCATACTTTAGCCAATTATCAGTAGAACTGCAAATCTAACAAAATTCAACGATTCTTCTTAAATGTCATCCTGATTTCTTGAACCGTGATTTTTATGAAAGCAGAGTTTGGTTTGTGTTGGATCTCATGCCACAAACTTTTTAAAGTGATTTTTTTTTTTTGATGATTTGTTTACAAACTGATATTTCTTGTATGAAATTTCATCCCATCATTAATTAGTTGATTTGAACCTGTCAAGATGTATTTTAATTCTTATGCAAGAACCTTCTAAAACTAAAAGTAGAATAGCCTTCTTGCAGGAGATATAGGTTGCCATACCATGTGTCATATTTTACTATTTTGGTGCAAGGCTAAATTTGAGACACACATATACATATATTTGTTTCCTTTAAACTTGAGGTGTATCTCTTGTCAAGCTATGTGAAATTTTATAGAGAAGACGATCATGGACTAGCAAAATTATTACTTTTTCCTTGATACGCACCGATCCACAGTTTTTTTTTTTGCATCTAGTTCAGAAGTTCCCTGCATGACATTTATAGATGTGGCATGTAGGTAACCTTACATAATCCAGCTGCCACCTTTCAGATAGTTAGTCTGTATTCCATGAGGCAATACTCAGGAATTGTTAACCTCAATGTGCTGTCAGATAAAACTTTGTTCTGATTGTATATCCTTTCTGGCCCCTTGATTACCTTGGAGATGCAGTCAAATTATGTTAAATAAGCATTCCATTCTGCTGTCTTTGTTTCTCTGCAGAATTTGTCATTAAAGTTCAGATGGCATTGAACTGATCTATTTCCCTTGTCTAATATAGCGGATTGGGATCAGAACTTTGGTGGTTTATCTTGCTTGTGGCAGAGCACATCATAATGGTAACTCTTTACTTTCAGTTTGTTGTTTGTCTTCATCAATTTTGTGGGTGCAAAAAAAAAGACAGAAATTCATTTGCTTCAGTCATTAACATACCCGAGAAGAGAACTTCTGAATTCGAGCAGGAAATTGAAACATTCAATTTGTCCATTTTTCATTCTCCTTCTTGTTTAGCATAAGATACTAACATTATAATCCACATCCAAAAAAGCTATTATCAAAAGAATTGATGTAAGTGTAGATTCAATCACTAGTTCTTGGTGCTTCTTTCTGCTTCAGGGTTATATGATTTTCACTTTCTTGCAATGTCTTTAAATTTTGTGAAAAACTATTTACTTTCTTCTCTGGAATTCGAGTCAATGAACTTGTATCTGTACTGCAGGCTATGTATATCCGTGTCAAGCGCGATAAGACTACCTACTTTGTGCAATGTGATCCAACTGAGACAATTCTAGACATTAAGCAGAAGTTGCATTCTCTTATTGATCAACCAGTTAATGATCAGCGTTTGATCCTACATGCAACTGGTGAGTTATTGGAAGACTCAAAGACATTGGCAGATCAGAAGGTACCTATTTGAAATATGGATCAAGGGTTTTCTTAAATTTTGTTTTTCTAGTTACATATCTGCAAATAATACTCTAATTTCAGAAACTTATAAAGTTCTGTACATGATGGGTAATGTTGGCATCTCTATTACAGGTTGAAAATGATGCTGTTGTGGCACTGACCTTGAGAAAAGGTTGGATACCATCCCATCCCCCTTTCTCTATCTATGTAATATCTCAATTTGTTTGCATTGCAAGTAGAGATATACTCATGGTATATTAGGAATATTAGCAGATATTTCATTGTTATTTCCTCAAAGAAATAGGCTTTGACCCAACTAGTAAACTTAGGGTTTTCAATGAGAACTAGGATTTAGGGATTTTTAGTTCGAGGGTTTCCTTTTTGAATTAAGAATTATTTTATTTTCTTTGAAGTATTTGTTTCTACAAGTAGGCCTTTGGCCATTGTAATAATCAGAGATTAGAGAAATGTATTTAAAGTTTTTGAAACTTTGTTAATTCAAGTTTCAGATAATTGTTTGTTTGTTACCGCTAAACCCATCATATATTGTATTGGTAAATGATAGAACTGTACATATGGTGGAGTTGGATAATTTCATAGCAACTATTAGCAGTATTCTTACTGATTCAGTAGACATGGGCAACCAAAGTTTCAATGTATAAATGCTTCATTCAGTGATTTCCCTTTAAGCAATCCATCACTAGTTAGATTGGATATCTTAAGATAGCTTTCAAATGTTTTGGATGCAAGTGCGTGCTTGTTATATTCCAGATGTTTCATTGATCCTTTAACATGTGAACTTTTCCTCTAGAACTGTACATTTGGTGGAGTTGGATAATTTCATAGCAACTATTAGCAGTATTCTTACTGATTCAGTAGACATGGGCAACCAAAGTTTCAATGTATAAATGCGTCATTCAGTGATTTCCCTTTAAGCAATCCATCACTAGTTAGATTGGATATCTTAAGATAGCTTTCAAATGTTTTGAATGCAAGTGTGTGCTTGTTATATTCCAGATGTTTCATTGATCCTTTAACATGTGAACTTTTCCTCTACAGATGACAATGAATTTGAAGATGTCAACATATTAAGACCGGATGATTTCTATCAATCTCGAGATGGGGATGGTGGTATGAATTGGTAAGCTAGATCTTTGCCTGCAACATCTATAGCAAGAAGATAATGAGGTGGAACATGTTAATCAAAGATGCTTCAAGGTTGCCTATGTTACACCATAGTGGTTGTATTTGTCAAAGTTGAAACCATGCTGACTTGACTGCTATAGCATCCTTGTGAGATGAGATTGTGTATGATATTGGCTAAGAAATCATGTTTACAATTGATTGAACTAAAAATTTATTCGTTGATAGCCAATGAATGATATGTTGAGCTTAGAGCATTCAGAAGCTTTTCGTCCTGATCCCATCTTTTGCTGGCATTCCTATATGTGATTAAATCCTATTTTTGCATAGCATTTGCATTTGTTTAGACTTCTTTTAGCTATGCATGCACCTCTCTATGCTTCCCGAATTGAATAATGTTTTTGATGCGTTGTGAACTTTTGCAGTGACAGAACTGCTCAAAACCTTTTTGTAAACCTTTTTTTTTTTTTTTTTTGGCAAATGACAAATGTGCCAAAAACAGTTAACCCATTGTAGAACTCTTACTACTACACGTTTTAAGTTCCTAAAGCAATCCCCATAGCTACTGATTGCAGGTTTGCATTTCCAGCCAGCAAAGGAGAGGTTTATCATAACCCAAGGGTATCTTGAAAATCAAAACCTCGTTTAGAAATTTTTTTCTAATTTTATGTTTGGTTTGATGGTTTCCCAAGAGTTCAGAAATGAATTCTCTCCATGTATTGCCAATGGATTAAAAAGCAGGAAAATATAGTCACCTCGGTAAACAAACCCACCCAAAATAGCTGACTCCTTTACATGGGAAGGTTCCATTTTTTTTTCCTATGCCAGTAGCTTCCATTTTTTTTTTCTTTTTTTTTTTTTCTTTTTTTTATACTATCTAGACAATTATTTTCGGGCATAAATTTATATAATTAGGAATTCCCAGTCTTTCACATGCTAAACAATTATTCCTCATTAGGCTCCACTTGGTATCCCGTAAAATAATGCAAATGCATTCATTTGCATGCATGCGGTTGTAAAAAATAGATGCTTGGTAAGATTTACGTAAAGCTATTATGGAATTAAAATGTATAACCTCTGCGTAATCACGTTACGAGATCCTGCATTATTTTATGGGATAAAACGTTCTGAATTCTTTTATAGAAAACTCTCATGTTCACATGTTGGACTATACTTCTTAATATAGTCCATATTTGTAAAAGTTTTTATTATAATGTGAAACTCAATAGAGTCCATATTTACAAAGTTTATTATAATTAAAACTCTCCCAAATAGTATTTATTTTTCTTACATATTATTGAGTTACATGAAGAAAATATATGTAATACAATATACATGGGAAAACACAAAGTATGTGAAATGCACGCCAATGGAAAAAAAATTGTGAAACTAGCATTGTTTTTCTCTAACTACCAATCAATCGCAAATTATTTCATTGAAAATTAATGCATTGCATATTTTTACTGGGTACCAAGCGAGCCTAGATTGCATATACACGTTTATATAACACATCTTGAGGTGAGAAACTTTCCCGTAAGAAAAAACTACTCTAGAATACAAGGCAATGACTTATTAACACCACCACTTCCACAATTTGCCACCACCACCCTTACCTTTCTATCTAACACCGCCACTTTTTTTTCTTTCTTTTAGAGAACATTGATAATAGTATCACTGTCGCTTACTTTTTTGGTATTCAATTAGAGTATTATCAGAATAACAGGTGAAATTATTTTTACCACTGAAGAAAATAGAAGAAGAAGAAGAATAACAGAATAACAAATGAAGAAAATAGGATGATGGAAGGTCTTGAGGCTTCCCTGGCGCTAAGGGCTTGGCTCTTAAGAATTGTTGGATCTAGAATTAATCTCAACCGTCTATATAGACATAAATTCTATTTAATTATCAAATCCAACATAAACTAAACCAATCATTAGTTCCCAACCATGGAGCGAGTGGAATTCAAGTGGATACGGGTGGTTTATTTATCACCAAACATAGATGAATACTTTGGCATTTCCGCCACCCCTTCATTGTTGTTTTTTTTTCATCTTCCCTCCCCCATCTCGCAGCTCATAAAAAAAATTTATCGCAACTAGGGCTGCGAAATTGAAGTGGGGGGGGGGGGGGGTGTCGATTGTTAGTGATGCTCTTGTCAAGAAAAAAAAATGACGAGGAAGAGGAGGAGAGAGAAGAGCAAACGACTAAGGAAGGCAGTAGAAGAGAAGAGGAAGAGGAGGAGAGAGGAGCAAACGACTAACAAAGATGGTAGTGAGTTAGACGGTCATTGATTGTTGTTATTAATCAGGTAAAAAGAGAGAAGAGATAAGGAAAGAAAGAAAAATAAACCCTTTTATCGATGGTATAGCAGACCAGAAAATGCATATATATATACATTGGCTGAATTTTGGGGATGTCATCCTCATACAAGTTCGGGTCATTTCAAACTTTCTTATTACAAACAATTTTATAGGTAAAGCTCGTACCATCGAGGCATAGATTAGAAAATGGGAAAATGACTTATAAGACATACTTTTTATAATTATAAACCACATTATACTCTAACAATTGAAAATGTTTTAAAAGACTTTTTTTTTAATAATTAAGGACTTTTAAAAGCCACATACCCAACCCATGGTTTAAAAATAATTAGAAACACAATCTTACCCTTTAAGTGAACAATTTTCAAAATTTATTCACTTTCTTAAAACCAATCAAAAGTTTACTTCCAGATTTTTTTGTTTCGTTTTGTTTTGTTTGTTTTTTTTTTTTAATTTCCTTTTTTTACTTCCAGATTACCCAGCAATAATTGATCAGTTGAAAATATCAAATTGCGTTAAAAATTGTATATTTCGTTTGTTTCAATGTAACTAAAATTTGAATACATAAATAACAACACCACGTCAAGGCGTCTAAGAATATGAATATATTTGACTTTTTATATATCTTTTTTTTTTACCGCAGTTTAAGTTTGTGGCCTTTAATAGTTTTGAATTATCAAAAAATAGGCCTTTTAGATATTTTCAATTGTTATTGTACTATGTGATCTACAATTATAAAAATTAAGCCATATAAGTCATTTTTCCTTAGAAAATAGCGCAGACCACGATGAAGCAGTACACCAGGCCAAGAATGGAACCATTTTTGGCAATGTGTTATGAAACCACTAAAGGACCCTTAAAACTGTATACTTATTCGTGACTCCAGAAACTCTGAGCCAAGAAATCTAACAGTAGATATTATAGGTAAAATGCAAAAATAATTCACTTCACACAAGTATCAAATGAATAAACTGTTGGCTCTGAGATTGACATTCATTTTCAGCTGATTAGTCATAATCCTCTCGAATTCATTTGATTTTGTCGACAACTTTAGAATATACAGTCAAACAAACTCACTGTCAGGCATAGATTGCTATCACAATCTACAACTGAAACATAAACAATGTGTGAAAAGATTTGATGGCTGCAACAGGATGCTAAGCAGAATTTCGTAGACATTTGTAATTTTATCTTCATTTACAAGTACAAAGCTGAATTTTAGATGCGCGTGGTACTAGAAAACTCATCATGCAGCAAGAAGCTTCTGGATGTCCTGCAAAAACAAATGAAAACTCATCATGCAGCAAGAAGCTTCTGGATGTCCTTCTGCAAAAACAAATGAATGTACAAGTTAGTTTTGCCGTGTAAAGATAACTACACAGTCTGATAAAGAAAACCCTCTAGTGTTTACTACTATTAAATTCCGTGAGAATGCTAAAAGAAACTATCAGACATGCAATCCATTCATCGCTAATAAGCCATTAACAATGACAAAGACACGAGTATCTATATCCGACTGGGACACGAAGTGCCGAACACATCAGCCAAAAAAACACAATACGGTATATCAGTATATGCTACGGACACACATATATATTTTAGTCAAACATTGTCATATTCATTAACTTATAGGTCAATATTGTTATGCATATGTTACTGCCTAATATGCTTGTAACATTAGGATATAATTGGAACTTTTCAAAGGCAAATGAAAAAGTTCATGATCTAAGCATGTATAGTCAGGGGCGGATCTACCTTATAGCTAAGGGGGGCAATTGCCCCTCTTAGCTTTTTAAGAAATTCCACCAAACTAACAATATTTGCAATTTTGCCCCCCTTTAAAATTTTAGATTGCCCCCTCTTATAGATAATGGAATACAAATATACAAAAAATCGCAAACCTTTCGCAAGTTCACCTCTCCGCCTTCTCAATTGCCCAAAACGATTTCGACAAAGATCGATTTTCTCCAATCCCCTCCAATCGTATAAGACGATTTCAACGAAGATCGATTTCTCCAATTGCACAATACGATTTCGATTAGATAGATCAAATTATGGAGGTGGTCTTTCTCTCTCTCTCTTGCTTGTTTGCTTCTCATCGACACTCTTCAATCTTCACAGTAGTCTGCTTCAGCTAAGCAATTGGATGGTAACATTCTTAATATTACAAGTTGTTCACCAATTGTAGCTCAGTTGATCGAACATCAACTCTCCTATGAGAGGTCGTGGGTTCGAGACTCACTAGTTAAAATTTTATGAGTTTTCACCTATTATTTGGAATCGATGATGAGGTGGTTATACAACATTACTAGAATATGAGAACTCGCAGAGAGTTTATACTAAAATCCAATGTGCAAGAACATTGACAAATAAAATATGTTTTTCTTGTGTACTACTTTTGAAACTTTGTTTTGATCATATTTATCTATTTATTTTAAGAATTAAATTATCTGTGATTTATTTTTTTGCCCCCATTTGTCTGCAATCCTGGCTCCGCCCTTGTGTATAGTGTATTAATAGGAGCGTCCATGAGAGTCAATACGGAAAGCAAAAGCATCGACATGTTGTTTTATTTTTTTATTTTTTTGTAGAATTAAAGTATCCTTGTTGCATAGCCAGTAGGCAGTGTCGTTTTAGGGGCCTTGCGGAAAGACTAAAAATAAGGGCCCCTTTTTAAATAAAAAAGAAAATTAAAATAATATTATTACGTTTTAACACTATAAATACCTAATTCTTAGGCCTATCAAAATTGAATACAGTATACTAAAAAAACGAATACGTACTCTCAGAAGAAAAAAAAATCACTAATTATGTTATGGGTAAGACTTGAACTCAAGACCTTCAATGAAGGTTGGAAAAAAATATTAATTTTTAGACTATTGGAGTAATAGATAATGTCAGAAAAATGTGAATCAAAGTTAATTTTTACCAATCATCCTTAGTAAAAACATATATAAATAAATAAATAAAAATTTGGGCCCCTCTAATTTGGGGGCATATGCGGTTGCACTGCTCGCCAGGCATGCTAGTAAGTAACAACAAATCACAGAGTGCAGGAATAAATTTATCATTATGCATCTTTCCTTTGAAGTTAAAACTTTCCAGCACTGGTATGACGAAATTGTCCAAATCATGAAATATTAAAGAAGGGAAGCATACCTCGATTTGGAAGGGAGAGGTGGTTGGTGGATATCTTTCCACTACTTTACCATTTTTATCAACCAAGAACTTCTCAAGTTCCACTTGATTAGGTCACCCAGAAACCCTCCTGCACTCGACTTCAGAAACTGATAGACTGGAGCAGTGCTTGGTCCATTTACATCGACCTGTCATGTGGAGAATATTGAGTCCGTTGGTCTATTTCTACATTTGGAATGGTGAGAGTGGAGAAAAATAGACACACCTTATCAAAAATAGGGAACTCTGCTTTGAACCTTGAACAAGCAACCTGCTTAATCTCTGAGTTTGACCCAGGTTCCTGTCCTCCGAACTGGTTGCATGGGAATGCCAGAATCTCAAGTCCTGCATTCAAGATTTGATTAGAACCTGTTGACTACAGAAATTTATAAGCAATTGTGAGCATAACCGTCCTACCCATGTTATTTACATACTTAATCTTTATTTAGAGCTTGCATGGAACTTACTTAAACTTCATTTAATAATATTTTCGATTTTTCATGTCTTGCACAAGAAATCAAAAACAAAAATGAAGGGTCATGGTTAGTGTCAACAAACAAACGTGTATCCTTGGAAGTTGGGTGATTGTAAAAGGGAAAATGACTTCGATGTTCAAATGCCTTTTGTTTCCCTTATGAATGCTATACTTTACCCAATTGATATGGGATCAAATCCTATTTTTGAAGTTTAAAGTGATTATGACCTTTCAAAAGAAGGCAGCTTAAAGGATTAAGACAACTTTATGAAAAAAGTAGTCATGAACCACTCTACTAAGATAATCATTGTTTTTCGGAAGAAAATATAATGATCTCAAATAAAAACTCATCGACCAAAAAGTGCCCGACTCCAGTGACCAAATAGGCAGTTCAAACCCAATTGAGAGATATAATCATGAACAATTATGTAGACATCAACTCTAAAACCCATCCAGAACTTCCACTAAATAAATTTGTTTCCATGCCTTAACCAAATGTTTAACCTCAATTTAATTTAAACCAACATTTGCATATGCCACAGATGTAACCATCTGAAGCACGAGACTGGAAACAAAGATGGAGAGGAAACAAAGTTCTGTGGCAAGTATGTTTTACCAACCTTGAGGTTTGTACTTCTCATAGATGTGCGATAGTTCCGTATAATTCGATGACGTCAAACCACTGGCATCCAAAAAATGAAATCTTTCAGCAAGATTAATACTACTCAGAGATTAACGCCTTACATAAGAAACCAAAGCTAATTCAATCTTGAATCACGGAAACCTATGCAAGTAGAGAGACAAAACAACAGAACTACTAAAATAGAGTACCATTTTGAAGCAACATTAACAATCAATAGAGCCTTTCCCTTGAATTTGCTCAAAGAAACATCCTTCCCATCAATATCCTGCACCAAATTGCATGATGTTAAACTCGTTTGCCATGTTTCTGTATTTTATTCCATGAACTCACTTCCATAACAAGAAACAAAATACAAGAACAACCAGCAACACGAAAGAAAAGAAAGGAAATTTTTTTACTAACCCAGACAACATGTTTATGGTCAGTCTATACAAGTTATATTTTCACAATAAAATCCCAGTAACTCAATCCAATGAAATTTATAACTCAAACATATACAACATATGTAACACAAGGAAACTAAGCCTCTCAATTCCCAACCAATTTACAGAATATTAATATCTATTGAACTCATTCCCATTGATGACTAATACCAATTAAACATCAAGCCAAGCCTAAACTTTATTTCATTTCTAAACCATCAATTTAAATTCTACACAAATAAATAAATGAATAAAAATAACAAAATGAAACCATTAAAGAAACCAACCAAGTATCTTCCTTCGTTACCTTGACAGTAAAATCATGGATGCTCTTCTCAGTGGCAGCTCTGGCGTAGACAACACCAGTTGTCTTGGCAGATTTCAACAGAAAAGCGGGAAACTGTGAGGTCTGAAGAGAGAACCCATGGTGCACAAAGGTGGATTTTGAGGACAAAGATGGGATTTTGGTGGAAAGACTGACTATGGGTGTTGTAGGAGGATTTGATGTCTTTTGGGTGACACCATGAAAAGGGGTTGAAGCTGAAACGATTGTAGAGAAACCCATTGAAGCCATTTTGGTTTCGATTTGGAATTGCAGACAAATTTGAGAGCTTTAACCGATCAAATGATGGATTCGGTGGTGGCATTCTTATAGCCACGTACAACACTGAGATTTTTCTCTAGGCACGTCACGACGTTATAACAGAGAAGTAATCATTAAATTAATTTGTAAAAAATTTTAATACATTTATTTTTTATATTTTCTATTTAATTTCTAACATTTTAGGCCAACTTTGTGTGTTGTGTGTTGTGTGTATTTTGTACAAACTAATTTTTTTGATTCACTAAACTGGTTTTTCAATTTTGTGAAAGAAAGATCATGATTAGAAAGCCATTGTCGTTGGATAAATCGAGTGACGGTTTTAGGTTAAATTTTGAATATTTTGTTGATTATCACAATATAATATAGTGCACAGATGATATCAACATCCGATTTTAAGATATCAAAATTTGAAATTTGGTGTGAGAAAATAATTTGAATAAACAATAATAATATAACTGCAAAACATGTAAAAGAATGAGAAACACATGTTTCCTAATTTACATATCTATTGGTCCTTACATGATGCTATTATGCACTTGTCTTTGATCTCTTTGGGGAATGCATTCACATGACCTTGAAAAGCATTCCACCAAAATATATAAAATGTGACATGTGATTTTGTTGGTTAGCATAAAGGGATAAACTCAAATTCAATACTTTATGTGATGAAAATGGACCATCATTAAAGGTGCATAACATTAAGTGCTGCTCGTGTGTTTAGATAAATGGATGTATGCTAATAAATATTTGACTTAGAGGAAAGGTAGTACTCTATATACTCTTTCGTTTTGGTGGCAAAGGGTTTACATACCGAAATTTATGGACACTTATCCATCTAGGGATGGCAGTGGGGCGGATTTTCACGGATATCCGCCCCATCCAATTCGTTTGGGGCGGTTTTGGATATGGCTGAATGGGTTTTCGGGTGATTTTGGGTATCCAAAAATATCCGTTAACTATTCGGGGCGGATACGGATTTGGCTATATCCGCCCCACGGATATCCGTTTATTAGGAAATATTACAACCATACCTTTCCCATATATAAAGGGATTAAACCCTTAACGGGATTAAACACTTGCTTGATCCCTCCCTCACACGCCGCCTCTCCCTCTCTGCCTCTCACCCTCACACATCTCACACACAGAGAGCTTCGAGTCCTCTCTGCCTCTCACACTCGCAGCCTCGCAGCCCTCTCTGCCTCTCACACTCGCAGCCCTCTCTACCTCTCACACTCACACAGAGGGATTCGAGAGTGAAGCGCCGAAGGAGCACAGACCGACAGGCGGAGGACCATAGCGGCACAGCGAAGGCGGAGCCGTCCGCCTCTTCTTCTCTCTCACAGCCAACGCTCAAGAGTCAAGGCGATGCTTGTCCGCCTCTTCTTCTCTGATCTCTCTCACAGGCTCACAGCGAAGCTCAAGCTCGGCCCGTCGGCCGCCTCTTCTCTCTCACAGCGAAGGCGTCGTCGTCCGGTCGTCTTCTCTTCTCCTTCTCCTTCTCCTTCTCCTTTAGATCCAGATCTCCTTCTCCTTTTCTTTGATCCTTGATCATCTGGATCTCTTCTTTGATCCTTGATCATCTGATCGTTGATCGTTGATCTTCTGATCTTCTGATCGTTGATCCTGATCTCTGATCGTTGATCCTGATCTCTGATCGTAATCATCTGATCTCTGATCGTGATCATCAGATCTTTGATCATCTGATCTTTGATCATCTGATCGTTGATCCGTGATCATCTGATCGTTGATCCTTGATCCTTGATCGTTGATCCTTGATCATCTGATCGTTGATCCTTGATCATCTGATCTTAGATCCTCTGATCATCTGATCTGATATAAGATCTCATCAGATCATCTCAGATCTATAATCAGATCCAGAGATTTTTTGTATTTTTTATTTTTTTTGTACGAATTCTTTGTAATTAATTCAGATTTTTTTTTGTAATTAATTCAGAATTTTTTGTAATTAATTCAGAATTTTTTTGTTGTTTTTGTACGAATTCAGTGATTTTTTAATTTTGTTAAGTGTTTGTGCGGATTGGCGGAGCGGGGCGGATATCCGCCCATCCGCACGGGGCGGTTATGGATTTAGGATTAAAATTGTAAACGGATTGGCGGGGCGGATCGGGGGATCGGGGATGGATTTGTTTAAATCCGCCCCAATCCGCCCCGTTGCCATCCCTGTTGAAAGGCATTAGGTCAGTTAAGGCTTAACTGACCTAATGCCTTTCAAGCCTGCTTTTACAAAAAATAAAAAATAAAATTGGAATCTCGTAAAGACTTCTCTAAGCCAAATCAAAGATGACTTCTCTTAGCTTCGTTCGGCTCAGGATTAGGATGGCTCGTATTACAGAAGTTTAGTCCATTCAAATCAAGATTATGTCTTTATGCATTGTCCTATTCTAAAGTGCTTTGTATTATTCAAATCTAGTTCAATCGGACCTATTGTTAAAGCAAAATCACAAATATGAAACAAGAAAAACTCAAGCTTTATTGATTAAGCAAATATTTTTTTTTACAAAACTTAATTGACTAATCAAAGTGAAGGCTTATATATAGTAAACATTAACCATTAGAGCTTGGTGGAAAGGACTTTGCCAACAAAGATCTAACAGAACACGTAATGGGAATCGACTCTGCCGGTGTGTCCCGTGAAGGAGATGCCTCAGATGCAGCTTTTGATAAATAACATAAGATGCCCCAGGTGCAGCTTATGATGAATGGAAGAAGATCCTCAGGATTAAGGTGGTAACCTCGACTTCTCACAAAAAATGACATTTATGCAATCTCTAGAAGAGCGTATGAGAACAAATCCAAGCAAGCATACTCCCTCAAAGAACAAATGCCATTAGGATTCATCATGATGTAGGTCAACGAGTGCGGCAACTTCATCAACAAGTGGAGTTTCGCCTCCCCTGCACGGATCAAAATTACAATCAAGTTTCTCCACTCATTCAACAACAGTTGAGCTGGAGAGATTTGGTACCGACGACAAAGTTCAAACATATCCGCCTCCCTCATCAACGACTCCCAGAAGATACCAAAATAGTAGAACATTTGAGAACTGTCATGCGCAATTGAGAAGCAGCGAAATTTTGATTTGGATTAAAATTAAGGAAAAATGCAGCGAAAACTCTGGAACCGCTGAAGATATGACCAAGTCCCACTAGGCTGAGTTTATATAGGCCTAGCGTTTGGGAAAAGCAATCACCTAACAACGCATCAACATTAAATATTGCACAAAATCCGAAGGGACGTTGAATTAATCCACTAATGCGCTACACAAATTCCTATTTGGTGAGTTAATGGTTCTGCACACATCCACACTAACTAGGGGGAGTAAGTCATGTGACATCAAACATTCATCCAATCACACCTGAACACATGACACGTATCAACTTTAATGGAAAAAAGAGGCCATGATATGTCAGGTTCAAGCTAGGTCCAAGTCAGGCTTGGTTCACCGTCACGTGGTTAAGCCCAGATTGCACAAGCCCAATAGGGTGAAATCTTGGAGCTTGGCTTAGGATAATAAGGCCAAAATATAGATCGTTGGGTTGACTGAGACCAAAGCTCATTTAGAGACCACTCTTGACCCAATTAGGCATTGATTCCTAAAGAGAGCCAAATACCACATAAGATTAGTCGTGGGCTAGTGAAAGGAATAATTCTAAGCGAGATCTCCTCCCTCTATCACACATTTAAAGGTAGAGTCAATGGAGTAAAACACTCTCGTTATATAAGGTGAAAAAACGGATGACGCAAGTGTCAGGACTAGTACTGTTGGTCAGGGAAATCAACGTTAGAAGCCTTTCAAGACTTTCCTAATGGTCTCAAAACTCAATGTTCCCTTTTGAAAAATGCCCAAATCCTTAGCATATATATTTTAGGGGGAAAGTTTGAGCTCTTGACTATACGGACGTGTTGCCTCCATTGCATAGTCGGGCCAGACTGTACCGCTAGCATTTTATTGTTTTCTTTGCCTTGTTTTTCAACTTCAAACTTGTATTTCCATCGATCGTTAGCATCAAACTAGTCTTGAACAACGTCCTTTCGAACGTTCCTCCCCATTATAATCTATTGAATGTTAATGAAAGCTTTTGCTGACTATTATGCATCGTTATATTGTCTACAGATTGACATTGTGCATTCTCAAACTAATATTTGTGACCGTTGAAGTAACTACTCATAGGCTTACTAGTGAATTGGATAGCTAGTGCCGCACGGATTGCTAGCCTGTGACAGTTGGTATCAGCGCCAGAGCTTGTTGAATGCAAATCAGGATGCAGGAACTAAGCGAGCGCCTTAGCGCTATGGAGGAACGACATGCTAGTCGAGTGCAGAGACTAGAAAACAGAATGGATCAGTTGAGCAGTTTGGGAGAACATATCAGTCGGCTTGATGGACTCTTTCACTTGGCAGACAGAGTGAATTCATTGGCTGAGCACGTCGATAATTTAGAGGGACGGACAATCGCTATGGAAGAGTCACCTCACCCCATAGCTCAGGTGATGAGTGACTTCCAATTACAGCTGGATGATTTATTTGCAAGGGTTGGCTTGTTGACCAAGGCCACAGGGACAACTGATCACCCTAAGATGAAAGTGCCTGAGCCAAAGTCATATGCTGGGGTACGAGGTGGGAAGGAGCTAGAGAACTTCTTGTTTGATCTGGAACACTATTTTCGCACGGTGAACCCCGAATCAAAAGAAGCCAAGGTTACCATGGCGACCATGTACTTAGCAGGTGATGCGAAACTATGGTGGAGAACCAAATATGCAAATATGGAAGAAGGACGCATCCTTATTAGAACTCGGGCAGGCCTAAAAAAGAAACTCATAAATCAATTCTTGCCTGAGAACACTGATTTCTTAGCAAGGAGGAAGCTCCACACCATCAAACAGACAGGCAATATTCGAGACTATGTCAGGCAGTTATCAACTTGCTTGCTAGATATTCTAGACATGTCTGAGAAGGACAAAGTTTTCTGTTTCATGGAACAAGCTCAGCCGCTTCTGCAAGCATAATTGCAAAGGCAGAAGGTGACAGATATTACAAGTGCTATTGCAACAGCAGAAAGGTTTAGCGATTATATGCCCATGGCTGGATCCACTTCGCTCAATCACTCCACAGCTAGAACTGGCAGTACCAATTCAAGCTCAGGGTCGAATGCTCGATCACCTCACCAAAATTGGGAAAACTCAAGTCAGAACAGAGGAAACTACAATTCTCGGCTGTCCAACCAGAATTGGAATTCCAACAGAAATTGGAATGCCAGCTCTAGCAACTCAAATTACAACAACAAAGGAGGGCAAAACTACTCTAGGCAGTGGAGACTATCTGCACCTGGCCCATGCATTTTTTGCAATAGAAGAAATCACCCAACGGGCAAATGTTCATCCAAACCAGCCCTACACTCATTGATGTCCTTGCTTCAAGTAGAACCTTCTAACTCGACCGCATCGAGCTCAAACCCCGCCAACAGTGAGACCTCCCAGATGGGAGTGTTGGACAAATCTAATAATGTGGGCACACATATGTGATATAATATGTATTGCTATCTTAAAGTGTAGTCCATCGAATATGTGATCTAATAGGGGTATTGGACTATAAGGTATTAATAAACAACATGGTGTAAATAAGGATGTAATTTCTAATTCAATGAGGGGCAGAATTGGAAATTCACAGCCCGTAAGTTGAAGGGTTATGACTTATGGGCATCATAAATAGGATTGGTCCCCGATTGAGCGCGATGCGTTGAAATATAGAAACCCTTTGGCATTGTCTTCTGTATCCTCTCAACAGAGAATCTAAGGAAACGCTTGAATCAATCGGAAGATCCAATCACAATCAAAAGGGGAAAGCGCTATGGATCAATGTATGTTTCTATTCTTCTTGTTTCCATTGAATCAGCTAGAGTCTTAAGTTTTGGTTTAAATACAACAATTGGTATCAAAGCATCTCCTGTTGATTCCATGTGAAACCATAAAGAATAATTTTCATAGAACAACAATTTCATTATTGATTCATGAGCAGTGAACAGAGATTTCACTGTTACGGTGAACAGTGTTATTGATTCATGTATGCGATTATGCACTAATATGGTCATCATCAATATATTATTTTGTGATGATATGTATGTTGATATTTTGTGAAGATGTTATGTTGATAATACAAGGATCATGTGATGATATTCTGTTGGGGCAACAAACTACAACAGAATATCATATTGTGACTAAAGTGATATTAGACCATGATACAATATAGTAATTATATTGAAATAGTGATTATGTGATTCCTAATTATACAATTACAATGTTACAGTAATTCATTGATTATACAATATAGTGATTATATTGAAATAGTGATTATGTGATTCCTAATTATACTGTTACAATGTTACAGTAATTCAGTGATTATACAATATAATGATTCTATTGCATATACAATTCAGTGTACAGTGAAAAAAAAAAATTTGATTCCCTATTGAATAGATAGTTGGAGGTGACTTGGGCCTAGTGATTGTTGGGCCATGATCACTGTTGGACAGTAGTGACTGTTCACTAGTAGACTTGGTGACTGTTCACTGTTGGGCGGGCCTGGTGACTGTTCACCTGTTGGGCCTGGTGACTGTTCACCTATTGGGTCTGACGACTATTCACTCTTGGGCCTGATGTTGCTATTGGGCCTGTTGCTGTTGGTTGGGTCTGTTACTATTGGTAATAATTGGACCTGTTAGTAAATTTTACTTTGACTATTGGGCCATGGTGCTGTTGGTAATATTGTTTTTTACATTATTGGGACCTATTTCATTTTGGCTACATTTTATTTCATTTTTATTTGAATTCAGCAGTACTCCAAATTTATACATAGTTGATAATTTTGGTTTCATGTATCACTATTGTGTTCCTTATTTAAAATTTTCACAATTTAACTAATAGGTTGCCAAAACAACCACTGTTAGGACAATTGGTTGATTTTAAATAAGTAAGCATGCTACATCCATGTGAAACAATCGGCCCAAAGGAAGATTGTTTTGACCGGATAATCTCTAGTCTTAAATATGTGATAAAGTTTGCTTTACCATGCTTTTATTATGCCAGTCCAAAGAAAAACATAATATTAGGCCGGTTTCGTTGTGTACAAAGAGTACCACTTACAGATTGATATTTCTGTCCAAAGACTAAATAACAATGTTGTGCTAGGTATCTTGATATGGGTTTTTTTATTTACCTATTGTATGAATTTAAAAGTTTATGCAATTTAATAATGATGTGAATATGTTATTTATGTAATTTATTCTTTGTACAACTACTATGTTTGCTACTAGTATATCTGCTAGTGTAAATAATATTCTCATGCTTAATGGGACAAACTTCAAGGACTGGAAAGAGAACGTGTTAATCGTTCTTGGATGTATGGATCTGGACCTTGCCTTAAGGATTGAGCAACCCGCTCCTCTTACAGATGCAAGTACTCCTGATGCCAGGAAATACTTTGAGAAGTGAGAACGCTCCAATCGCATGAGTCTCATGTTCATCAAGCGAGGTGTTCCATAAGCCTTTAGGGATGCAATATCTGCAGGGGTGACCAATGTCAATGAGTTTCTTACTAAACTTGAAAAGCGTTTTGCTAAAACGATAAGGCTGAAACAAGCAAGCTTTTAGCTAGCTTGATTTCATTAAAGTATAAAGGCAAATGGAACATTAGAGAGTACATCATGGATATGTCTCATCTTGCTTCAAAACTTAAAGCACCGAAGCTTGAGTTGTCTGAGGACTTACTCGTGCATCTAGTTTTGATATCACTTCCTCCACAGTACAGTCAGTTTAAGGTCAGTTACAACTGTCAGAAGGAGAAATGGACTCTTAATGAGCTCATTTCATACTGCAGCAGGACCACTACCTTTCATGGACTTTTTGGGGTTTTTCGGACCCAGACTACGCATTGTACCAACCTCAATTCGACCCACAACTCATGATAGAATATTGTCAGCGCTCCAAGTCAAGAGAGGCTTGGCCAAAGGAGAAGATACATACTTAGCTATGGCAAAACTAGAGATGGAAGATGATACTAGCAAAATCCCTAAGAAAGTTGCCCAAGTTATTGCTGACTTCAGCGAAGTGATGTCGAATGAATTGCCAAATAATCTACCTCTCAGAAGGCTATTGATCACGAAATTGAGTTAGTGCTTGGTGCCAAGCCACCCGCATGTAGTCCATACCGCATGAGCCCTCCAGAGTTGACCGAATTGAGAAAACAACTAGATGGCTTGTTGGAGTCGGGATTCATTCGGCCATCTAAAACACCTTATGGGGCACCTGTTCTTTTTCAGCGGAAACAAGATGGCAGTCTTCGCCTTTCTTTTGATTATAGAGCCTTGAACAAAGTCACTATAAAGAACAAATACCTGCTACCGCTCATTGCAGACTTATTCGACCAACTTGGATCCACCAGATACTTCACAAAACTCGACTTGAGATCAAGTTACCATCAGGTCCGCATTGCTGCTGGTGATGAACCCAAAACTGCTTGTTCTACTAGATATGGGTCCTAGATATGGGTCATATGAGTTCCTAGTAATGCCCTTCAGCTTGACCAATGCTCCAGCAACGTTTTGCACCCTTATGAATGGCATGTTCTGTCACCTTTTGGACAAGTACGTGGTTGTCTATCTTGACGATATTGTGGTTTATAGTGAGACTATAGAAGAACACCTGCATCATTTGCGAGAAGTGTTCCAAATCCTTAGAGATAATCATCTCTTTGTCAAGAAGGAGAAGTGCTCATTCGGCCAGACCCATATCAATTTCTTGGGTCATGTTATTGGCAGTGGCAAGATTCGGATGGACATGGAGAAAGTCAAGGCAATCCATAATTGGAACACTCCTAAGAACGTGTCTCAACTACGTTCTTTCCTTGGACTAGCAAACTATTATCGTCGCTTCATAAGGGACTACTCTAAGAGAGTTGTTGCACTGAAAATTTGTTAAAACAATACCAAACAATGGGAATGGGATAGGCAGTGTGAAGCTTCATTCCAATACTTGAAACTGGCTGTGATGAAAAATCCTGTATTGGCCTTGCTAGACATCACCAAGCCCTTTGAAGTACAAACAGATGCATCTGATTATGCCTTAGGGGGAGTTTTGCTTCAAGATGGTCACCCGGTAGCATATGAGAGTCGAAAGTTGAATGATACAAAGTCTCGTTACTCATCTCAGGAAAACGAATTGCTAAGCCATTGTACATTGTTTACGGGTGTGGAGACACTACCTCTTGGGATCTCAAGTCCTTGTTAAAACAGATAATGCTGCAGCAAGCCATTTCCTTACTCAGAAGATGTTAACCTCCACGCAATCTTGAAGGAAGGAAAAATTAGCAGAATTTGACTTAGTATTGGAATACAAGCCAGAGCGCACTAACAATGTAGCTGATGCACTCAATAGAAGGGCAAACCTTACAGTGCTAACCCATACCGGTCCGAGTCACACCATCTTGGAGAAGATCAAAGCAGGCCTACAGACAGACCCACAAGCGAAGGCGATTACAGAGTTGATCGAGCAGGGTAAAACTCGACGGTTCTGGATAAAAGATGGAGTACTATTCACAACTGGTAATCGCCTCTATGTTCCAAGAGCTTCTGGTTTGAGAAAATAACTTTTGAGAGAATTCCATGACACCCATTGGCGGGGCATCCAGGTTGGAGATGAACACTTGCATTGCTAGATGGGGTACTATTGGTCGCAGATACAGGAGGATGTAATGGCCTATGTTCCCACATGTCTTATTTGCCAGCAAGATAAGGTTGAAAGAGATCGACCAATAGGCTTACTAGAGCCCTTGCCTATTCCAACTCGTCCTTGTGAAAGTGTTTCCATGGACTTCATTACTAGGTTACTGAAGGTGGAGGATTTCAGGTGTATCCTTGTAGTTGTTGACCGATTCTCAAAGTATATGACATTTGTGCCGACCGGACTGACTTGCACAGCCGAAGATACGGTGCAATTGTTCCTCAAGCATGTAGTGAAGTATTGGGGATTGCCCGAAAATATTGTTAGCGACCGTGATGCTCACTTCACAGGAAAGTTCTGGAAGGAGTTGTTCAAGCTCTTGGGATCCAAACTTAATATGTCGACAAGCCAACATCTCCAATCTGACAGACATACTGAGCGCTTTAACTCTATGCTCAAAGAATACCTTCGTCATTTTGTAAGTACAAATCAGAAAAATTGGGTGAGGCTACTTGATGTTGCACAATTCTATTTTCAACTTACAAAAGAGCTCAGCTACTCACTCCAGCCCCTTTCAGTTAGTCACTGGTTAGCAACCATTGACACTACATACAGTGCTTACCGGGTACCAAAGACCCAACCCAAGAGCTCTTGAATTTGTCAAAGCTTGGCAGAAAAACATTGAAGTTGCTCGCGCCTATATTGAGAAAGCCGCCCATCACATGAAGAAATGGGCTTACAAGAAACGACGGATTGATCATTTTGAAGTCAGGGACTTGGTATTGGTGAAACTAGATATGTTCAACAAGTATAAATGGACAGCTCGAGCACACAACAATCTGTTTCGCAAGTATGAGGGACCGGTGCAGATTATTGAGAAAGTGGGCAAAATCTCCTATCGCGTCAAGTTACCACATTGGCTCCGTTTCACCCATCCTACTTTCCATGCAAGTAATTTGAAGTCCTACCATGCAGATGCCACTGATCCCACAAGAAATGTATCTGCTTGAGCATTGCCTAAGCATCCTACTAAGCCAGATCGAGAAGTGGAAGAAATCTTAGCTGACCGCCTCATCAACAACACATGCCCGGGTAGCGAGTATTTGGTCAAGTGGCAGGACGAGCCTCCTTCAGAAATCAGTCGGGAGCCAGTTGAGCATTTGCTGCCTTACCTCTCAAAGCTGGAAGAGTACTTGGAAAAGTTCGCTGCGAGGGCGTAAGCGAATTGAGTGTGGGAGAGTGTCAGGACTAGTACTGTTGGTCAGGGAAATCAACGTCAGAGGCTTTTCAAGACTTTCCTAATGGTCTCAAAACTCAATGTTTCCTTTTGAAAAATGCCCAAATGCTTAGCATCTATATTATAGGGGGAAGGTTTGAGCTCTTGACTGGGAGGACGTGTTGCCTCCATTGCATAGTCAAGTCAGACTGTACCGCTAGCATTTTTATTGTTTTATTTGCCTTGCTTTTCAACTTCAAACTTGTATTTCCATCGATCGTTAGCATCGAACTAGTCTTGAGCAATGTCCTTTCGAACGTTACTCCCCATTGTAATCTATTGAATGTTAATGAAAGCTTTTGCTGACTATTGTGCATCGTTATATTGTCTACATATTGATATTGCAACCCTAATTTTATCAATCTAATTCATAGAACCTGATTTTATCATCGGAGTGCCTTTAGCCACTAACACGATGGTCTCTGGTTCACTACTGCTCTTCTTTACAGGTCATAGTCAACATAGACGGATTTGGACACATTAGGTATAGTAACATCCCTAATATGTAATGGAGGAATACAACCATTGTCTCCAAGCTCGTTGGAGAATGACTATGGATGATTATAATATAGGAGTGCTTCTACAGTGCACTGGTTTTTTGCACTGGTATTTTGCCTGGTGCAATCAGGCACCGTTAGATTGCATCGAGATAAATAATATTACTTATCTCGATGCAATCCAACGGTGCCTGATTGCACCAGGCAAAATACCAGTGCAAAAAACCAGTGCACTTAGGAAAAACCGATAATATAGTAAGAGCTGGAATATACCAATTATCGATGAAAGTATTTCAAAACCGTATAGCCCAATCTATCCTAACACCATACTCAAATCACCACTTGATGACACCTCTATTGTTTGGATGCTAAATAAAATCAAAATCTTTATAATAAGATCTATAAAAGGTACAAAGAAAACGTCATCCCTTGACATTAATTTCCTCATTTAGGAATACAAATCACGATTCAAATATTTTTAACATTAGGCGAACCTACTACTAATTATCAGATAAATTTAGTAAAAGGCTGAAAGAATAGTTTGCTCCGTGCTCATAGTGAGCTTTCGAGCACTCTCTATTGACACCTGATGTGAGCTAAAAAGAAATCCTGGGGTGTACATATACTGTTCCACCACACCACCTGATAACACCTTCCCTCCAATTCACACTCTCTGCCTCTGCCTCTGCCTCACTTCCCTTCAAAAGCTTATCTAAAACCCTTCTTGACCCTTCTCTTCCTCCCTCTCCAATGGCCATGTCATCCAAGCTCCTAACCCTGAATTTCACCTCCCCAACCTCAAAGATTCCACTTTTACGACCCCAACAGCTGAAACCCTCGGTTTCTTTGCGGATTCAATGCGCTAAGAGGACTGGGAAGCAGAGATACCCATCAGAGAAGAAGAAAATTCAAAGAGTACAGAAAACCCTAACTGAGGTCAAGAACAAAGATGAAGGGATTTGGAGGTTCTTCAAGATTGGTGTCCCTGTTGACAAGGACCCTGGCAAAGATTTTCTTGGTGTTTCTGAAGGTCTTCTTGAAGCCATTGCGAAGGTTCTTGAATTCCCGGTAATGTTTCCAGTTCAATTTCTTCAGGAAATTTACAAACTTGTGCGTTTTAGAAAGTTTGGTTAAATTTTTTAGTTTCATTGTCGACTCACAGAATTTGACTAAAAAAATTGATTATACCCCATTAAAAATCAGTCAACATGCTACTAATCCGAGGATGACATTCGAAGTGCATTGGATCCTAAGGCCTGGAATTAAATGACATTGTACATTTGACATTTTCTCATTAAAAAAATAAATAGCAAATAAGGGTACTTAGATTCCCGTGCACGCGTGCAATGAATTGGAGTGCCAAACACATGGAATGAATTTCTGGAGTTACATTAAACAATACGTTGAAGGCACATGAAATAGAATGACAAAGACATGTGGAGTTAAGTGAAAGCAGGTAAAATGCAATCAGGTGTTGAAAGCATGTGGAGTAGAGTGCCATAGGCATGAAGTAGTTGTTGAAGCTTGATTTTACACAGAATAGACTTTTCATAAAATAGGAAATTTCAGTAAGTTAGATAAAGTTTTTACTGCCACCCCTCAATTACAATCATATTCGATAAGAAATCTCCATTATTAGTTTTAACTTGTGTTCATTCTTCTTAGGCTCGGTTTGGTTGGCCATTTTCCGTGGGAAATGTGATCCAATTCTCATGTCAAGTGGTTTTTCATTGTTTGGTTGTGTATATATCGACAATATGTGCCTAGTTTTCCCATCTCTCATGGGAATCCAAATCTTTAGTCCCCTTCAGAAACAAATTTCGCATAAATGATTTTAATTCTGATGTATATTTTCCATCCTACATTCCTACCAAATAGACCCTTAAAGAAAAATAAAGTTGAGAAATGACAGCATGTTTCCCCCGTGTTGTATATGTTGTGTATGCGACACATTAGTAATGTAAATTTATCATTGTTGTTGGATTTTAGTTAGTAAACCAATAAAGGCTAGAACTTGGTTACTACTTTAATATGATCCCACTTTCAGAAACTTAACTTACAGTTACAAGTTCAAAATTTCAACAATTGCATTTGATCTTATATATGGGGAGATGGAAAGAAGGAATGGTTTACTTGGCTTAAAACATAAAGCATATAAGTCCCTTTTACTTGGCACACGCACATTAGCTGCAATAGTCTAGTTCTCATGTTTTTCTTCAGTTACATTTATACTTTACAGGTCAGGGAAAAATTAAAAAAGGGCCAAAAAGAAGGAAAACAAATTGAAAAGGGGGAAAACTGCGTTCCCCTGGATAGAACTTCAAATTGCAGAGTATTACAATAAAAGGAAAAATATTAATATCATGTGGCACTTGATTTGAGTTGAAATTTTATCTTAGTGGTATAGTGAGTTTGTCCTTATGTGTTTATATTATGTGAATGTTTTGATTCCCTCCCTCCACCCCCCAACATAACATCTGATTGATATGCAAATGATCTTATCCTAGGTTCCTTCAATGTTGCCGCCAGAAGTTTTTACAGTCATTCGGAAATCTTTCGATGCTAGAAAGGTTGGTCACATTGGAATATTACTATTTTATTTATCATTGAGAGCATTTATTTAGGGCTTATTCTAAGAACATCTGAATTCGTAAATCTTTCTTTCATGTTCTTACTCACTTAGATATTTGATTTATAATATTTATTTTGTTTGATAATTTTATTTTGAACATTTTTAATCAATAATCGATATTATGTGCATGTTTCCTTGCTTGGTAGCAGAATAAGAAATCACAACATAGTATGATAAATGGTACATTGATCAGAGAAATCTAAAGATAGAATGACTAAAAAGGTCAGTCAACTAGTCAAACAAGCATGTTAAAACAAATAATAATAAAAAGTCACACAGAACCTCAATTTGAGTGCTTGTCAATTTTTTGGAATTGGATTGATCTATCCTGTGTCTTTTCTAAGTGCAAATTTATTTAAAAACTTATTTTGGACGAATGTGAGGATGCATAAGATCCATCTTCTCTTTGTGATAGAGTTTCACACAATCAAACAGAATGGGGGGTTAGGAATTTTATTTCCATTTGATTTAGTTTTGTTTGTAACTGTAGTTGAAAAGCGGGTGTGATCATGATTCCTCTGCTTTTTATTTTTTTTTATTTTTTTTTTTATTTTGGTTTGTGGGTGGGGGGGGGGGGGGGGGGGATGTGTTTGTATCATTGAAGGTAACAAGAAAGTAAATTGTATATGGTTTTAACGGTCTTTAGCAATATTGTCCCATTCTTTTACCTTGTAGGTTGTCACTAACTATGCTTGCTTTGTATTATTATATATATTGTTTCTTATGAATTTGTACTTACTGAAAATAATGTAGGTTGATTAATTACCTTTAATTAATATGTAGGTTATGCTATAACATAAACTAAAATTAAGCCTAGCCATCATGTAAATAGCCTGGTTGGATGGTTAAGGCTGTGGTGGTTTAACCCTCATGTCTTGGGTTCTATACCCACCGGCGGCATGCTTGCCTTTCAAAAAAAAAAAAAAAGTTCTTTAGTAGCACACTCTTCAGTCTACAGGCTTCATCAATATTTGAATCTAGATAGTTGCTTTTCTTTATTTCTCACCCATCAATCTTTGTTAGCATTCATCCTTTGTGTTTTCTGACTGAATCTCAACGCATATACCCAATTTTTTATCCATTCAAACAACTATAGTCTTAAAAGCATCCACTCTTTCACGATCTGATATACTACCTGATCGATGTAAATAAAGGAAAAGAGAAGTTGGCTCCATTCAGTTGCATGGGCTCCAACTCGCCTTCCAGTTGTTAATTGCAAATAACACCCCACTCTGATATACTACCTGAAAAGTTGGCTACCATTCAGTTGCAGGGGCTCCAAGTTGCCTTCTAGTTGTTAATTGCAAATAACACCCCACTTCTGTAGCACCAGCATTGTCTCCACTTAACGACCCCCATAGATGCATGATGTTTTAGCTCGAATCGACAATAATTAAGTTGATGCTTGTGGGGCTCGAACCCCACACCTATGGCAACGTAAACCACAGGCTTTGCCAGTTGAGCTGAAAAAGCTTCAATGTTAAAAGAATGCAAGTCCACATTTGACAATCTTCACTTGGATGGCTTCCTATGTGACGGACAATCCTGATTTAACCATCTCTTCATCTTGGGCTAGGTGTCTTTCCAACACACCACTTCATGAAGGGTAATCAAACAATGCCCAAAGGCTGCATCACCGCCCCCATAAGGTAACTAAACCATGCCAAAAGGCTAATTTAGAAGTTGTTGCCGCCTAGTATTGACGATGCTTCTATGTCGCATGAAGACTTGCTTTAGCTGCGATCCACCTAAGCAACTGCATTACTTACCATGCCCTAGGATATTCAACGGCAGAGCACAAATGTTCTTCTAATTAGAAGGTGAAAGCTCGAAATTCCACTGGTGAGTTTTGAACCCGCAACCTCTCACTAAGATAACGAATGCCCTCCTACCAATTGAGCTACAACGATATCTCTTTGTTTTGTTTTTTCCTGTTCAAATCTATATTACTATGTCTATTTCAGTCAGAAAACCTGTGATTTTGATTTTTGAGTCAATTATTTGTTTGTGTAGTGATAGCAAATTGTATAAGCTACTATTGAATGTGAGCTGCAACTCTTAAAAGTAGATAGTTTTCTCAGTGGCTTTATAAATATTCCCATTTAGTTTTCTCACTGGCTTTATAAATATTCCCATTTTGTGTATGGCTGCGTGTTAACAGTGTGCACACATAAACTGCAGCTTTATTTGGAAGTGTTTTGGATGATAAAACTTAAAAGATTACATACTTTCATCATTCAACCTGTTACTTGTCCACTTCAATTTTTGTTCTGTTGCAACTATGACTTGGATCAAAATCCTAAATTTAGGTGTAGAATTTTTTTTAAGACGTGGACTTCTCCTGCTAGCTTTGGTTACATTTAATATATTGAAATGACCTTCTTCACGTGCTTCTTATGTTTTTCAGTTGTTGAAAGAGCCCAAATTTGTATATACTGTGGACTTGGATGCCAAAAAGCTTTTAGACTTGCAACCCCGTACATGGGATTTTATTAAAGAGCTGGAGCCTAAAGTTGGACTTGTGGAACATATGCCTCATGGAAGAGTTTCTGGTGATTTGATCAGTACTATCCATGATCTCAAGAGGGTCCATGAGCGTAAAGATTCCAGAGCAGGTGAAAAGACGACTGACCGTGATGGGTCACATAAGTTCTCTTCTATTAAGAAGCCAAAAGTTGTGGTGGTTGGTAGTGGACCTTCGGGCTTGTTTGCAGCTCTTGTGCTTGCAGAGCTTGGTGCTGAAGTTACTATAATAGAAAGGGGCCAAGCAGTTGAACAAAGAGGGCGTGACATTGGAGCTTTGGTAGTTCGACGGATTTTGCAAATGGAAAGCAATTTTTGCTTTGGAGAGGTTATATTTTGATTCACCAACTCTTTTTGAAGCTATTTGAGTAATCTCAACTGCTGACATAGTACCAGTTCACTATCCTGTTTCAATTGTTTCAATTGTTTTCTTTAATGGAGTTTCATCTAATCTTCTTTGGTCCTATACTGTTTTGGTTAATGTGGATATTTGGCTTAATCAATCATACCTATGGAATTGCTTAGCTCATCTAAACCTTACTATTACCTCCTTATCAATTTGGTCCTGTATTTATACTAGGGTATTCCCTGTGCCGTTGGCACAATAAAAGTTTAACATGATAAATAAAGCTTATTCTACTTAAAATATCAAGATAAATAAATACCAAAATGTTGGGTATGGGAATCGAACTCATGCATTCTTATTGGGGGTTGATTGAAGGTAAGACATAAATGCTAATTTTAAGTCCCAACCATTAGATGAAACGAATCTCAACCATGAACTATGTTTATCTTCAAACTTATCTTTTGTTGCTTTAAGTTCTATGTAATAAAGATAGTTATGTCCGAGTAGAAATGGTTAAGTTTTGCTTGTGCTAAGACAAGGTACTTGCTTTATTTAAACTTTCATTTTTTTTCTCAATCAATCAATGACTATTTATTATCAGAAAAATGTAGAGTACAGTGTTAGTTTGATGATGTACATGCAGCTACTAAACGGTGTGCTAACTCCATGGATATTTTCTTTGTTCAGTTCATGACCACTTATCTGTTGCAGGATTCAATAGTGTTTCTACAAGCTGTGTAACCTGTGTTATGATTTTATCTGCCCGTGCATATAAATGTTCTACTCAATACATCTTCAATAACTTCAGTACTTTGTTATGCATTTGCTTACTTAAATAATCCTTTGATTGTAATGCTCTTTGATTTCTATATCTCATGCCTCATCCCAATGTTACTTTTTCTTGGATTAAATCATTTAATTTTTTGGAACAAAAATCTTCTTTGCATACTTTTAAAATCCAGTTTTAATAGTTTGTAGCACATCATTTATTGAGGACTTATGCATGGCAGGGTGGTGCAGGTACCTGGAGTGATGGAAAGTTGGTGACCAGAATAGGAAGGAACACTGACGGAGTTTTAGCAGTAAGAATCAGGATCCTATCCTAGTGAAGTTGAATTGTTATTTCATTTAAGATTTTGCAAATCTATATCAGATTTCAGTTGAATATATTGGGGAATTCCACAAATTTTAGAATAGGTACCATTTTGATTACATGTTTATTCATGTTCCGATGAAATCTCTATTTAGCTTGGCTGCGTTTGGTTTCATGAAAACAGCGTCAATGGAAATGGTTGACATATAAAGCTACTTTCAGGGTATTTATAAAAAGCAATTAGGTAACTGTGGGGCTTGTAAATGCACAGGATGTCAGAATCTCTAAACCAAGTGCAGACTTCTTTATTTTATTTAACTATAACAAGTTGGCCGGTCGTTTATAAAAACCATGAAGATGATAATAGTAAGCACAACAATGATATTTCTAATTGATACTAATAAGAATAAAATTATTATTGAGTAGCGATAGATAACAATAATAATTGTAGTAATCAAGGAAGCACGGATTCACGGTAAAACCCTCCGAATCCCCTAAATACGCGAGTCGGATACGGATACGCGTGTGATTCGCGTTCGATACGTATCTGACACGCAGTCAACGTATCGGTCAACGTGACTTGGTCAGGATACGGCTTGACCCGGTCCGGATACGGTCTGGACACGGTTAAGATTCAGTTGCCAATAAATTTTTTCTTCTTCAGATCTTGATAAAATCGGACGGCTAAAATCTTCCCAGAGATCGATAACAGAGATCATCAATCAGAGAGATCAGATCGATCGATCGATCGGGGAGATCAGGGAGTCGACCGATCGGGGAGATCAGGGAGGTCGACCGAGCAGGAAGGGGAGATCGATCGAGCTGGGAGGGGAGATCGATCGATCGGGAGATCAGGTCGACGAGCACGGAGGGGATATCGGGGAGGTTGACCGAGCAGGGAGGGGATATCGGGGAGATCGATCGGGGAGATAGGGGAGATCAGGGGAGATAGGGGAGATCGATCGAGCTGCGCCTCCCAACTTCAACCTCTTGCGCCTCATCTTCAACCTCCTGCGCCTCCCATCGAAATGGCGAGGAAAACAGGGAAATGGCGAGGAAAACAGAAGGGGGGGGGGAGGGAATTGTTATTTATATGGATTAGTTGGGTAGGGTCCAAATTAGGCCCGACCCATATTAGAATTCATTACCCTAATTTTCACTTATTTACCCAAACTTTTTATTCATTCATATAATTTCATTAATTAAGCTCATTGCATTTTGATGTTTTATATATTTAGATTATTAATTATTGTTTATGAGTTATGACATTATGTTAATAGTTTTTTAATAAAATATAAAAATAAAAATAAGGTTTGACATGTCGCCAAGTCCCCGAGTCCTAATTTTTTGAAAATTGCCGAGTCGCCGTATTGTATCCGTGTCCGATACGATACACGTATCCGAGTCTGTGCATCCTAGGTAGTAATTATTTCTATTATTATTAGCACTATCAATATTGTTAGTATTTGGGTTGTTGTTATTATTGTGGTTGTCAGTGTCATTGCTAGTATTAACTAATTACTAATCAACCTTTTCATTTGTTACAATGGTCATATCATAAACACTAAACACACACATTGAGTGCTTCCTCCCATGTCTAATTAAACTAAAACTTGATTCGGTGATGCTTTGCCCTGAAACGCCAAACAGTGGAAACTTTTTGACTGAAACTTTTTACAATGAACCAAACCCTTTATGTCTACTCTTTGGTTCTTATTTTTTGGGTTGTTGAAAGATTTGAGGCTTAGATCTTCCATAGAACTTAACCTTTTTCTTGTGCCAATATCTTATTTCATACTCTGAAAACTTCCATATTTAATTATGCGTCCAAGTATAATGTTACATGTAGCATCTCCCCTGATGATCTGTGTGTTGTCATATGAGATGTTCTTAATATCAACATGATCAAGTCACAAGTATCATATGTTTTCTAGTGTTGTATCCGTTATGATGTAAGCTAGAAAGCTAATGAAAGTTGGAGAGCTATTTTTTTTTAAATAAATAAATAAAAACAACTGAAGTTTTTTGAATGAAATTTATGGTTTATAATACTTCACCATCTAATTCATTTAGAGAAAGGTAATTGGATTTGTATAATTTCCTTAACACTGCTTCTCGTCAATGGGTGCGAGCTCAGCTGGTAAGATATTTTCACAAGTCTAGCGTTTGAACTGCAAAAGGCATTAAGGTTTTGGGATCTAATAAAAACCTTGCTTACTCTTGAAAAACCAAAAATAACACTGCTTCTCATTACATGAACCATTTTGACAAACTTATTGCATGCTTCACAGTCTCTTGTGTAGATCAAGGTATGTATAGGTCATAGGGAAGACCAAACAACCACTCTTCATAATGAATTCTGAAGGCTAATGTCACACAAGACTGCAGACAGGGTTTAAGAGAGCTTATGAAATTTTCTAGATGTCGCATCCTTAGAAGTATCTAATCCATGTATCCAAATGCTGATATTCTTTCCCTATACCAAATATATCGTTACCAGAGATAGGTTTGTCAGAGCTAATCCTCATTCCAGCAGATCATCTCAATGATTTCTCTAAGTTTTCATTGATATCTTCGTATATTTCGGTTTCCATCCCTTTCTATAAGACCAACCAGTTTTGCTATATCCATCAGAAATTGACAAAAGCGTCATAATCGTAGCATCAACCAATCCCCTTAAAGTTATGGGCACAGCATGTGTCTTATGCTTTGATATCGCCAATATTTAAACTTAAAAATAGAGAACTTGTATCTTCATCTCATATTATCTTGTTCAACTGCACCCCAGCCTCGTGCACGGACATTAGCATGGGTCGGAGATCACCATATAGTGTTCCTGTTGAGAAGCCTGAAAATAGTGCATGTCTATATGCATAATTTCCATATACTATTTCACTATGGTCAATGTAAACGGAAAGCTAGGGAAGTTCCAGTCTTAAATGAAAATACAGTTAAGTATCCACTTCTTACTGCTCATGTGTCAGCAAATGTTTCATTGTTCTTAGGATGTTATCATTGTTATGCAGATGAGTGTTTCCAGCGTGACGAGTAAAGAAATAAATTGCAGTGTGTGTTTCAAGAAATTAGCTAATTTCTTGATATGGTCTGTATCAATGATGGCATCTTCCCTGCTACCCCCTCTTTAAGGGAGATAAAGTTGACAACTTTCCATGCTTTCAATCATATATATAATTAATAGGAAGAACTAGAGAAAACTATTTTGCCTCCGCATTCTATTTGCATTTTAACGCAACTTCTTCTGTTGTTAGGTTATGAAAACTCTTGTTCATTTTGGAGCTCCAGAAAATATCTTAATTGATGGGAAGCCTCATTTGGGAACAGACCGTTTGATTCCATTATTACGCAATTTTCGGAAACATCTGCTAGAGCTGGGTGTGAGTGGCTTCTAGCTGTAGAAACTTATGTAATCCTTTCAATTTGTGTGGCCAATTTTTCAGGATTTACTTATTCCATATTTTTATGTCACTTAGGTTACAATCAAGTTTGGGACAAGGTTAGATGATCTTCTTGTAGAGAATGCACAGGTCATAGGTGTCAAAGTTTCTGATGCTGGACATGACAAACATATTGGTTGCGAGACAATAGATTGTGATGCAGTTGTTCTAGCTGTTGGGCACTCTGCCAGGGATATATATGAAATGCTTCTTTCTCATGAGGTTGATTTGGTTCCAAAAGATTTTGCTGTAAGTTCTTCCTTGTACAAATAATACAATTGTGGCTTTACATCTTTATCCTTCAGCCTTAAGTATACCTTAGCAGATACTTCTTATTTCTCGTATTTCAAAACTAATGTATTCCAAATGATCTGCAATTCAAATGTTGTGATGTTTTGCATAGTTTTATGGGTTATCTTGCATTTGGGTCCTATAGTTTGTACCAGTTTTGAGTTTGGTCTCAAATTTGTCCAACTTTGAGTCTGGGTCCCAAGACCATGATGACAACCGTCAAGTCAACTCTCTGTTACAAATATAGGTCCTAAACACAAAGCCGGTATCTATTGTGGGACTTGAAGTCTAAATTTATCTATACAAAGCCAATATTACTTAAAAAATAATAATTCATTCAATTACTGGACGGAGATTTAATGGTCAACGTGGTCTAGGGACCCAAAGATTTAATGGTCAATGTGGTCTTGGGACTCATGCTCAAAGCTGGAGAAACTTGGGACCCAAACTCAAGGTATAAATCTGGGGGCCCAAACGCAAATTAACCCTAATTTTATTTTAGTTGCATACAACAACTAATTGTTAAAAATCATAACCCAGTAGTGTGCAATATATAAAAGATAAATGATTGCATTATTTTGTTTGAACAATTTAGTTATGAGTTCCATAATGTTGATCTGCTACATAGGAATCTGTGAAAGCATTATGATTTCCATTTGCATATGATCTGACAAGGACAATACTCAAAACATGGTTCTTCCATTCTAGTTTTTAATATTTTAAATGCTTAATGACGTTATTTGTGTAAACAGGTTGGATTGAGAATCGAGCATCCTCAAGAATTAATAAACAGTATACAGGTTAGTTCTATATCTGTTAATGAATATCATACATATTTGCCAACCAACTCAAACCTAATACTATATATATCTGCCAACCAACTCAAACCTAGTTAATCGTGTTCCTGTCTTGATGGAAAATCTCTATGAGGCCTGATCTGATAGTTTCTAGAACCAAAATTTGGTGTTTTTAGCATTGATTAAAAGCTCATAAATGGAACTATTCTAGTCCTAGTCTGTTTCGAGTAATAACACATTGGTTGATGTGGTGATTTTATTTATTTCCAAGTAGTTCTTTGCTATTCTGCAATTAAAATAAAGCCTTTTGGAGTCGTATAAACATTGCATTCTTCTCAAAACTCTGGAAAACCTGTTCTGTACTGACAAAGCCTGAAAAGTGGTTAGGGCCAATGGTGTTATGGCCTAGTGGTTAGGGCTGTGTGTGTTTGTCCCCCACGTCGTAGCTTTGAATCCCACCTGCGGCATGGTTACTTTCTAATGGGTGTTGACCTATAGGTCGCCCAGTTGATAGGTTATGGGATCCTTAAAAACCCAGCTCGCCTTCCAAAAAAAAAAGGCCTGAAAAGTGTAAGCCTTCATATTTCAATGCAAAGTGTAATCCAGTTCAAATGCCTTGAGGGGCACCCTGTAAGTGGAGGTTTAAGTTCATAATGCCTTTTCTGACCAAGGAATTGTCATATTGCCCTTCCTGGACATGAGAAGGTTTTAGCTAATTGACTACTTTGGTTGACTCGTGACTGTCTAAAAAATTCCTGGTAACCTTTCGATAATTTCAGTATTCAGCATTGGCCGCTGAAGTTCGCAATGGACGTGGGAGAGTGCCGGTTGCAGATTATAAGGTAGTCAAGTATGTGGACGAAAAGGACCCAGGTGGAACTTCTACTTCAAGGGAAATGAGTCGCAGTTGTTATTCCTTCTGCATGTGCCCAGGAGGGCAGGTAAGCACCCTCGTGTATACTCTCTCCATGTTTTCATTGGAAATATCTTATTTGAGTTCATGTTGTTGTGAACTATCTTATGACTGACAAGGTTTAATGGGCAAAACTTGCATGCTTTCAAATTGTACTATTCAGCATTTAATGAGTTACCAGCTGAAACCAAAAATAAGGAGGTAGTGGATAAAATTTGTTTCTCTTTTCTGCTGTTTAGGATTTTCTTTGAATATCATGAACATTAGCAACGGTGATTATTATTTAATTGATCCATATTACCATTTCAATATGGCTTCTTATTTGTTGTCCGTCTCAAAGTCATTCTGTGACCAATTTGGCATGGGATGGTCAGGAGTCTGGACATGCAGAATATGGACAGGATATAACAAACTCAGTAATCTTTGCAGGTTGTACTCACCAGCACAAGTGCATCCGAGCTCTGTATCAACGGAATGTCATTTTCTCGGCGTGCATCTAGATGGGCAAATGCAGCACTTGTTGTCACAGTCTCATCAAAGGATTTTAATGCTTTGCAATTTAATGGGCCCCTCGCAGGGGTTCAGTTTCAGGTATCTCCGTGCTCTTATTCATCTATGATTTCCTTTAGGTTTCCGCTACGTTACTTGGCTTGTAAGCAATCATCTATCTGCCACCCATTCTCTGTGTCTGTGCTGAAAATACTTCGAGGATGTATTTGAAGTTACTCCACAGGCTCCCAGGATTAATCAAAATTTTAACTACCATATTCTCAGTTTTACACGTCTTGAAAAGAGCACTTATAATATTTTAGTTTTACACATCTTGAAAAGAGCACTTATAATAGTTTTAGTGTAGAAGTTTGATCACAAGTTGTCAGTTGTTACAAGTCTGAAACATGAAGAGAGAGTTAAATGGTACTAATTGAGAACTGTAACATCAAGATGTCTGTTTCGTCAGCAAAAAGATAAAATTAGTTCCTGATTGCTTCAATGCGCATTACAAATCTATTTCATGAAGATTTGACTTGTTAGTTATGAATTAGAGGGAATTCGAGAGAAGAGCAGCCACAATGGGAGGAGGCAATTTTGTCGTGCCTGTTCAGAGAGTTACAGATTTTCTTGAGAATAAGCTATCAGGTAGAGACAGGATACCTTCTCTATATTTTTATAATTCAAGTCTGTGAGTAGCCCTAACTTGCACATTGTCCTCAGAAACGTCTTTACCATCATCAAGTTATCGATTGGGAGTGAAGGCAGGGAATCTCCATGAATTATTTCCTGTTCAGATAACAGAGGCTTTACAGCATGCGATCTCAATGTTTGACAGGGAGGTGAGTTATCCTACTCCATGACATGACCTTTTATCACATCTGAACTAATTTATACTTCCACATTCGCTATGAGATTCTGACAAATGCTGAAATGTCTGTGAACTTTAAAAGCTACCAGGCTTCATCTGTAACGAAGCCCTTCTGCATGGAGTAGAGGTAATATTCCCCAGCATCTGATTTTCTATTTCTAGTTTAAATCTACATGTATGAACAGAACTGTGTTATCTTTTCCTTCTTTTAAAGGGTTCCTTCTGGGTTTGTTAATTGTTTAATGACTCGGGTCACTGAAAAGTAATTTCCGTGTTTCTCTATGTGATATCCCATTTAATGCCGCACTTGTTACTTTCAGACAAGGACGAGTTCACCGGTTCAGATTCCCCGCAATAGTGATACCTATGAGAATACTTCTTTGAAAAGACTCTACCCAATTGGAGAAGGTGCGGGTTATGCTGGTGGAATCGTGAGTGCAGCAGTTGATGGTCTTTATGCTGGTTTTGCTGTGGCAAAAAGGTTAGGTCTATTCCAAGGCAGCATAGATTCAATTTTGGGCAAGGCTCAGAAGAACAGCGGATTTGTGAAGTACTGAGATTTTTTCGCTTTTCCTCCTATGTTCTGGTATCCCTCCACCCTTGCAGCTGAATAAAAGGAGAAACAATAATCAACAGCTATGACATTGCCGCTGGAGCACATTTGCTTGGGTAAATACTAATCACTAACATAGTAGCTGATCTGAACAAACGTAGGAAGATAACCAAGAAGGCTGACCAATTTGCAGTGAAACATGTCAATGAGAATGCGTCTTGAATAATTTGATACGATACCTAATATTTTCTTCTGTCCATTGAAGCTGAAACAGCAAATTCACAATAGATCTGTATTATTCTTGTATGAATTCACAGTTTTCTGTTATTGTAAGCCTGTAAACAAAAGTCGAAAATGAGCATTGCTGTGCATAAGTTAAATTTACGGAGAACCGGCCTAGTAGGTCTCATTACCTTAACCAAATACCTGCTTGAAACAGATTAAGCTAAACATAATCAACTTTCCTTCATTTGTAACTTCGTGCTCTTATAAAATCAGAGTTTTATGAATTAACTTCAACTGAATTTGACTTGGTACTAGTGATTCCGGAAGATCTTTCTCTTCAGTTACAGGAGGGACCGAGGGAGATTCTTGAAACAATATTGATGAACTATGAATAAACAGGGAAACAAAACAGGTGCTGAAATGAGTAAATATATATAACAACAAAATTCCATATGAGATTACAGTTTCTCATTTTCGTATTTGATATTTGTTTTATATAAGCTAACATTTTTCCAAGAGTGCATGTGACCAATAAATGGGTGTTAATGGAGCATGCCTAAATGAATGCAACGGCAATTCTTAGAATGTCGAAATGAATATAGATTTTGTCAAAGACAGTGACTGTTGATACTACCAAGTTCACTCTTTGACACCCAATTCCCTACCTTTTTGTCTAACATTACTACATTTCTATCACACCACCAATATAAAACTAAAACTCTAAATTCTCAAAAAAAATTTCTCTCTCATCTCCTCTCCCACTCTCAACGGTTTCTGCCCCATTCTCAACTTTGATTCTTCATCTTTTTCCATTAACTCACATGTATTAGCAACAAAAACCTTCATCTTCCTCTCACTACTCTCCCACTCTATCTCATTAACCCAATCCAAAACCTAAGTTTTAAAACCAAAACTTAAGTTGTAAAACCAAAAACAAGGAGAGGTGGTGTTTGTATGCGGTTTGCTTGCCTACGAGACCAAGTTTTGGAAGCGAATTTGTTGGCTGGATAGTCATAGCAATCAAAAGTTTTCAACCCAAATAGTACTGAAGGACTTGATCAATTTCCTGTTGTTGTTCTTGAGCTGAAAAGAGAGAAGAAGAAGATAAGAGAAAAGATGGGGAAGAGAGGGGGAGACAAGCGGCGGTGGCAGACGACAATGATGAGGCGCCTTGTTGTTTGATGTTGATGAAGTGGGAGAGAAAAAGAAGAAAAGAGGAGAGAGAAAATAAAGAGTTTTCGTATTTTATTGCCGGTGTCAAATATCAAATACTAGGTTTAAAAAACACATATTATTTTTTTCTTCTGCTGCCTTTGTCAAAAGGCAATGACTTTTTAACACCACATCTTTTACTATCCTAGATCATCGAAATTATTTTTACACGCTAACCCACACCACCACAAAAACATAAACAATGTCTCTCCCTCCCTCGACGATTTTAGGGTGAGAACATTGCTCTTCCTCGTAGTGACGTATCTCTCCCTCCCATTGTCATTGTCGTTGTCTTCTCTCTCTTACCAAGCTCGTTGGGACCTTGCCATTGTCACTGACACGTCGTCCCCTCTTGACTCAGTCGACTTCTCGCTCTCTTTTCTAGTTCTTCAAATTTGTTTGAAGGGAGTTTGGTTGAACTTTTTACATCGAAATTGATGGGTTTAGTAAAGTTGATGATTGTAGACTTGTAGATGACAATGGTGGACGTGAGGATGAAGAAGATGAACAATTTGAAGCGGAACAACAATTCACTTCACTTGAGATAACACTCTCAACTTGAGATGAATTTGCATTTGTATATATATATATTTTTCTTGTGATATTGTTGTTGCTATTGTTTGTTGATTTTCCTTTTAAGTTCATTATTATTTGTGGTAGTCCCTTCTCATGGGTATAATAAAATTCGACATACGTACAAACGATCTTGTTGATGACATTGTTCATAGTAATGATGAGATCAACATTGAGGAAAGAACGCTGGAAGAGGTGCATGACGATGACGACTTAGTTCTTACGAAAGAGGCCGGTTAAGTTAATTCGTGTATAACTATTCTTACAAATTTATTGTTTATTGGTTACAAGTTTATTGACGCTCCTAACCTGTTTTGTATTTTGTAGGTATTCACATCGAGGCCGAATTTGATTAGCTTGGTGCTAAGGCATCGGTAAGGATAATTACATAGTTGTTGTTATCACTAAATCGGAACCGACTGATCACAAACTTTAAGGAATGATCAATTTTGGATGAGAGAGGGGATGGAAGCGAGACAATAGACAAAAAAAATGTTCTTCGATAAAGCAATACAAAGAAGTGTGGCTGTCATTTTAGTTGAAAGAGATACCACAAGGTAATAATCATTGAAAATTGCACATGACATGTGGAACCCACAATCATCCTCGAGCAAAATCACTTGTTGACCATTTGTTTGGTGGCATATTGACTAAAGAGGAGATGATATATGTGCATAATTTGTTGAAGTTGGGTTTCAACCTTTATCACATTTTGGCCAGTTTGAAAGAGATGTATTCCAATAATTTGTCGAATTTAAAGAATATTTACAATGTCATTTCTCGAATAAAGACAATGTAAAGGCATAATGACTTTGCAAGACACTATGTACTTGTTGAGTAACAATAATTACATTGAGTGACATGCTATGGATGAGAGCAATATAGTCACAAACAATTTCTAGGCGCATCTTGCGTCAATTCAACTAGTGAAATATTTTTCATCGGTCATGATTATAGATTGCACTTATAAAACCAATCAGTATCGGATATATGCCTTTGTTTAAAATTGTGGGTGTCACGTCAACTATCACGACGTTCAATGTTGCATGCTATTTTATGTCTTATGAAAAGGAAGAGTCACATGCCTGGAGACTGAAAAACTTCTTGGGATTTTTTTAGTAAGACAAGTTGCCAACTGTGATTGTCACTGACAGAGAATTGAGTTTGATAAAGGCCATTGAGCAAGTCTTTCCCAAAGCAAGGAGATTGTTGTGCACGTGACACATAAATATAAATGTTTCATGGCACACTTCCCCCAGAGTTCTCACTTTGTCTTGCTCCATATGCTACCGAAACCACCATTGTCTCATACAATACATAGTTGGCCAACTCCAGAAGCAATCTATTGGAAGAGTTCATACCATTGCCTATTTCCAAAAGGAATCTAATGGAAGAGTTCATTTGATGCCCAACTCCACATTGGTGGCGTGATGTTGAGGAAGTACAATGCCAAGAATGCGAAGAAGATCAATAACTCGGATGAAGTTATTGCATACTGGATTGATGCACGCATGCACTTTTGTAGTATATATTGTAATTGACATGTAAACCAATATATTGACATGAAAATCATATTTTGTTTTGGTGATGGATGATCTTTTTGCTAGAAAAGTCACTGATTTTGTATTTATGGATGACTTGTGCATTTTTTATAATTAAATATCCATATAAATATTTGTTTTACATTCCATTATCTGAATTGAATACCCATCTTGCTTATGATGTATTCACATTCTTCGATGTAACAATGAATGTTCTTCATTTGATTACTGACATATAACAACAACATCCCAACCAGCATTAAAGGAAAAAAATTTGAAATGAAAGTTGAAAAAATACACAATCTCAACACCTTTTGCGAATGCAAATTTAAGAATCGTAGAGAGTTCAGCGCAAGTAACAAACGTACTGAAATACACCCCAATGCAGAGGATCCTGTGACTATAATATACACACACGCAGAGGATACTACGAGTTAAAGTAATCCATTCGCATGCTCCTCTGCGAATGAATACCTTACATTCACACAATCCTCTATGAATGAATACCTTACATTCGCACAGACTTCTGGGCTAGAGTAAAAAATGGACTCTGTCCAACTTTTAAAATTTTGTGCTTGCAATATTTTTTTAAATTTTTTTGTATTTTCTATAGTTTTGCAACAATGTTTATAGGTATAATTTACCTTCCAAACATATTTTGAAATTCTCATATTAAATAAACTTGCGAACATGAGGTCCGCAATCGTAGCTTCCTCTGCGAGTGGAAATCTTTGATTCTTAAGATCATTTGCTACTGCGTCAAAAAGTGGAATCTGTAGAAAATTAGAAATTTTTGGTTTTTGAGTTTTTTTTTTTAAATTTAAAATTTCTATGGTTTTGCAACAATGTTTAGAGGTACAATCCACCTACAAAACTTAATTTTGAAATTCTCATATTAAATAAACATGCGAACAAGATATCTGCACTTGCTGATCTTATGAGAGTGGAAATCTTCCGTTTGCAAGTTCGACTGAAAAAAATTTGACTTTGTCCAAAATTTGGAATTTGGATATATATAATTTTTTAATTTCTAGGGTTTTGCAACTTCGTTTAGAGGTATAATCCACATTTAAAACAAAAATTTTGAAATTCCCATTTTTAAGAAACCTGCGAACAAGAGGTATACACTTGCAATCATTTGCGAAGGGAAAATTTTTATTTGCAGGAGGTATAATCTCTTTGTTATACAAGCATGGTGTGGATGAAACAACATAAAAATGACATAATAAACCTTGATTTGAAGATTAGAAAAAATAAAGAGAGTTCGCCATTACATCAATAGATTATTTGGTCATACCTATGCTTTGTCAAGCCTTTTTTGGTTTTTTGGTCATGCCTCTTCTTTGTTCTAAGCTCGCTTCCTCCACCACCGATTTCACCACTATCTGCATCAACACCTGGAGCTCCATTACCTGAAGCACCACCACCACTCACTTGTTGTTCCTCTACGTCGTCCAGGGTCACAGGCATAAACATTCCGTATAGCAAGTCACATATTTTATTTTGCCTCAAGAGTATTAAAACCTTGTCAACATTCTCACCTTATCAATAGAGGCATCGAGCAACTTAAGAGCCTTATCAACTGCCTTGTTCTGCAAGAAAACATTTGATGTTAGTAAAAACTATGATAAAATATCAAGGAAATTTTTTTTTGCAAATTTGTTCAAGTAAAGTTAAATTACCTTATTGTTCGATATAATCATTTGTCTTCTTAGGGGATGAATTTTTCTATTCCTCGGTGGTTGGACAAATGATGGTTAATAACATAAAACCACTCCAAGTAGTCCTTGCTGCAATCCCATGGAAGCTTCACTGTCGCACCTTGGTTTTTAATTGACATGAGCTGATTCTACCAAGTTGCAGCAAATGAAGATAGTATCTCGTGCTTCACCGAGCAGTTATGGTCAGATCAACGTCTATTCTTCATTTTGGCTTGAATGGTGGGATTTGGAATGACATGTACCCTTCACATCTGTCTCATTACTTGATTTGGGTGATAGGGTTCTTCGACGTCAGGACATAACAAACAGTCTTGGAACCATGTAATGCTGTAAAGTATATTTCTTTGCTTGGATTTCGTCCCAAATGACCTGACAATACAAACATGAACTTATTAAATTATAGATGAAAAATGAAAACAATTACTTGAGATGAAACGTGAACTTAAATGACTAAATTTTACCTCTTCAGGAGACATGTCATCAAGATGCTCTCTAAGAGTCAGGATTTCTTCAATCACGACCCCACTAAGTTGGAGGCAATCCCACTTAACCATGGTGCGCAAACAATCGTTCCACGAGGCTCGGGCTGTACCCCAAAGCCTAAAGTGATTATATATCCAATACTAAAAATAATAAACATATCAATATATTAGTTCAATACTTGAAACACTAAAAAGATAATTAATTGAACAATTAACTACAAAATTATACCTCAAAAGCCGCATATATCCATATATTTGTTTGGTATCTGCTCTGCTAGTATAACCAAGTTGATGATACAAGAATGCCAAAGTACCAACTCCCCATGCGAACTTCCCAACATCATTCACCCTCATCAGCAACTTCGAATATTCAGTGCGAACCTTGGTTCTAGTCTTGTCAGCAAAGATAGTCATGCCTGGAAGAAATAACAAGTGACCCTCTGCAACTTGTTGTTTCTTTGGAAGAGAATCAGTTGTACTCACTTTCCCACAACAATGCTCCTTAATAAGTTTCATTTCCACGAAACCAAGATTCTTTTGGACATGCTTTTGTGCTTCACTCATTGAATCCCCAAACCATTCACCAGCAGTTGCAGACATTCCTCTGCCTTCATTTGAGTTTTTTCCACCATAACCGGCTTACCAACAATGGGAAAATGAGTGATATGATAGACATCATCGATGGCGATGGTTATTTCTGCATAAGGGAGGTGAAAAGTGTTGGTCTCAGGTTGCCAACACTCGATAAAAACACAAATTGTCACCCTATCGATATGATCCTTACAATGATTTATCAACAGTCAGAGACCATTCTTATAGACTATTGAAACTACTTCTTTTGGCTCCTCACTCAACTTCCAAACTATAAAATTCTTATATTGATGATGACATCTCAATTCACCTCATTCCTACACAATAAGAAAAAACTAGTCAGTGTCCGAATAATGTAAAAACAATAAATACTGCAAATTTTAAATACTTAAAAATATTATAAATGCCTCATCACTAGCCCAAATGGACTGAGAACATGGCCATCTAAATCCTCTAATATGGATGCATCTTTGTGACCACTAAGATAAGAAACTTTGTCAGGTTATTGATCTTCATCGAAATCGGGTTCAACAGAAATAACTGGTTCCTTTTGACCCTGCGCATCCCACTGACCCTCGTCACCCCTTGACACTTCTCACTCTCCTCATCACCATCACCCTTCTCCGCTTCCTCAACCTCATAAACCACACCATGTTGACTTTGTGATAGTAATAGGAGCGTCTTCGCTTCATCCGCGATAATCAAATCATTTCCATTTCACCATCTCTCCTATTTGTATCCTCTTATTTCTTCCTCCATTCTTGCATTTTTTGTTTTTTCTCTCATCTATATTTCCTTTATTTTTTTTTGCTGAAAATGACATTTCTCAAAGACACTGTTATGGTTGTTGGGGTTGAAAACCGAACCGACGGTTCAGTTTTTTACCTAAATTGAAACCGAACCGACTTTGATCGGTTTAAAAAATTTCAAATTGAAAATGAACCGACCATTAACAAAATCGAACATATTTTAATTTATGCAAACCGTAACCTAACCGACTAAAACTGAAATAAAATCGAACCGATTGACTATTTTAAACATATTATACTATTTTTATATAAAATAATAAATAATATATATTCAGTCGATTCAGTTTTGTCGATTAATATCACATAAAAACAGAAAATCGAACCGACCACATAGGTTTTGAATTTTTTAAAACCGGAACCAAACCAAACTTAAACCGAACCTATCGGTTCGATTTTGATAAGTTCGGTTGGTTTGATTGGTTTGGTCGGTTTTTTGTTCAACCCTATTGGTTGTCTTTGATTCTCACTATTGCCACCATGACCACCAACCACCAAAGCAACGTCTTTATTTGTCTTTGCCATAGTAAACATTTAAAACAATATGATACAATTAAAACAAAACAAAATTGAGGCATGAAGATGTACAACATCAAAATGGATATTTAGAGTTTACCTGACTTCGTGGGTTTGGTTGAATGCAAAAAATGAACTCCCACAACAACAATCAAACACAAAGAAGCAAAGAAGAGACCACACACCAAATAAGAGAGAATCACATACCAACTAAGCCCTAGAATCACACAGAAACATAATTGTAAACCAACAAACCCCAAATCGCAAGCACTCAAAGTTTGACGCAAATCACACCCAAAACCTCCAATCTTTGTATCGCACGGTGACCGTAGATATAAATAACAAAGAGTAGTGTAATATATACAGATTAGAGGGAAAATGAGGGCGGGAAGAGGGTGTGAAGATTCAAATTTGGGTGAGGGAGAGATTGTTTCATTTAGGAGAGAGGAAAAGAATTTGATGTTGGAAGGTTAAAGATTTATATTAGTGGTGTTCTTCAGTAGGTGACGATGTCCTTCAAAAAGTAAGGAATTGGCGATGTTCTTCAACGAAAATGGTGGTGTTATTTAGTCACTACCAAACGCTTCTAGATTTGGTAGTGTCATCTGTGTCCACAAATGAGATTTATCATTTTTCTATTCATCCATTTTTCAAAACCCTTTGGGATGCTCTAAAACCGTCCATTCCCCTCTAACAGAAAGGGGTCAAGCACTCGATCAAACAAGTACGGACATCAAAGATATGGCAGCCAAGCATATTTTCCAACTTGAAAGCAATTTTTGCTTTGGAGAGGTGACATATTGATTCACTAGCTCAATAGATGGTTATTTGATTAATTTCAATTTCTGATAGAGTACCAGTTTACTATCCCTCTTTTAAATTTATTTATATACTTATTTGTTTATGGTTGCTACTGTAATGTAGTTGTACTAGAGTATGCCCCGTGCCGTTGACACTCTACATAATTTTATTTTTGCTAATTATTTGTACTGAACACCTATGTCACTATACTCATTTTTGCTCTCAATCAGTATTGAAGTGTACGTCTATTCCAAGTGTAAGCCTATTTAGTCAAATTTGAATCAGTGGGGGGGGGGGGGGGGGGGGGATTTTAAATATCGCGAATGAGTTCTCCCCTAATTTTTAAATTCTCCAAAATATGAAATTTAGGATTTTTGTTTAAATGTGCATTAAGATGCCCGACTCATTTTTTCTGGTATGATCAACTCGTCTCATTGCTTTTAAACTAATTAAAAAATATTAAAGACATGTAATACATTACACGTTTTTTTAATTATAAAACATATATTTTTAATATTTTGGCCCTTGTATTGATTATTAATTTTGTTGGAAAGATCTTCAAAAATGTATTTCAACGATACTAAATTTACCAAAATCCGACAACGATGTAGATAGTTATGATAATTTTTATTTTGCTAAAAGAAAAACACAATATTTTCTCTCTCCGCCACATGTATATTCCATCAACTTTTTTCAGAAGTTTTTCATTATTTTTACTCTTTACATGTTTTATATTTACAAATATGTCATCATATGAAATGAATCTCAACTTTCAAATTCAATACTTCTCTCAACTTTCAATCTTAACCAATTTTTATCTCCAATTATTTTGATTTGACTTTGTTTCAGTTAACAATAAATAGTAAAACACCACTCTAAATTGTAATATAGATCCCAGAGTGACTTGGTTGATGGTCAAAAGGAACATATTTTGTCTTATCCTATAAAATAAGCTAGACCTTCACTGATTATGCCATCTAAAACCTTGCTAATACCTCCTTATTGATTTGATCCAAAATTTTATTTAAAATATATTCAATATGATCTAGGAGAAGGGGTTAAGTTTCGGTTGTGCTAACATAATTTGGATTGCTTTTTTTTTTTGTTTGTTTGTTTGTAATAGATAATGTTTATGCAACTGCTATATGGTACGCAACTCCATGGATTATAGATATTTCCACTTATTCTTTGCAGGACTGGGATCTCTTTTGATATTGTGTGCTCATGCAGACAAAAATTCTGCCAAACACATCTTCAATAAGTGCACTACTTGATATGCATTTGCATATTTATCTAATCCTTTTGGTCTTGGATTCAATCTTTTTCAATCAATCACGTGCTTGTTACGTATACAATGTTATAAAGCATCTTGAGAGACATATTCAGACATGTCTTTTTTATCCATTATTAATTTGGTTTAAGACTAAAGCTTGCTAGGTAATATGCTACTCACCCTCGAGCAATAGGAGTTATCTTGTAGTGTCAGAGAACGTATATTCAAGAGTTGATCTGGTTTACGAGACCTTGGGTTTTCCATGGGGTCGCCTCTATATTGGTAGGTATTTCACTGCTTAGGTGTTATCCATAACTATTTTCCGGTTCCTACAATTTGCTTGTAGGTTTAAGAAAGTTATTTTTCGCGCTCTATATCTAATTATAAGAAAGTTATTTTTCACGTTTTTATATGATGATAATCTTCGCAGCAGTCACAGGCAGCACGCTGATCCCGTCCCGACCCCGTTTGGGATGGGAAGAGGTCGAGATGGGTATATCTCGTCCCATTCCGTCCTGTGCCCACCCCTAGTTTTACCTGTAAGAATCAGGATCCTATTCTAGCAAACTTGAATTTTTTTTTTTCATTTACTTGTATCCAAATATATGTATTTGGAGATTCCATGCATTTTATAACTGGTACCATTTCCTAATAACATATTTATATGTTCTTATGAACATCTAAAAAATAGTAACACTTTTGAGCTATAACAATCCACAAAGCAATTTTACACATTTTCACAAACAAAGTGTTTCAATAATTGTATCACTACAAATAGTATGGGTTTACAAGTGATGCTATTCATGGTGATGTAATTTATTGTATCACTTTTTTTGTGTAGCTATTTTTCATTTTGTTAACTAAATTTAATTTTGACTTGAAGTTGTTTGGTGGATTGTTATAGCTCAAAAGTGTCACTATTTTTTAAGTTGTTACAAATATGCCAATTTAATATAGTGTTTGTTCGTCATGTGTCTACTCTTTGCCTCTTTGCTGCTGGTCAGGGTGGGTCTAGCTCTAGCATTGCAGATTTACAGTTAGGGATGGATAGGAATTAGTGATAAGCACTCAACAAGGGAGGTGTGGCTAAGTTTGAAGAAGTTACTGATAAAGATTACGACTTTAACTTGGAATGTGAAGGGCTGTATTTCCATTGAGTGATTAGTCTTATATCAATGATAAAAGGGTTCGACAAGGAAATAAATCCATATTTCACATCTGCATTCTATTTGCAGGTTCTTTATGTTCACTACTTCTGTTGTTAAGTTATGAAAGCTCTTATTCATTTTGGAGCTCCAGAACTTTTAGTTGATGCGAAGCCTCATTTGGGAGTGCACCGGTTGATTCCATTATTGGGCAACTTCAGGAAACATCTGCAAAAGGTGGGTGTGATCAATGGCGTGTAGTTATAGAAATTAATGCAATAATTTCAATTCTTATGAGCTATTCAAATTTACTTATTTTGTTTTTACTTATGTCTTAGTAGGTTACGATAAAGTTTGGCATGAGGGTAGATGATCTTATGATAGAGAATGCGCGAGTTAAAGGAGTCTAAGTTTCTGATGCTAGTCTGAAAGACATGCTGGTTGCCAGACACTAGGCTGTGGTGCAGCTGTTCTAGCAGTTGGCCACTCTGCCAGGAATGTATATGAAATGCTCATTCTCATAACGTGGATTTGGTTTCAAGAGATTTTATTGTAAGTTCTTACTGATAAACTCTAAATTGTGATTTGCAATCCTTAATCCTTCAGCCATAGGAGATATCTCAGCAAACCATAGTACTTTATTTATTTATTAATTCACTTATCTCAGCCTGAAAATGCAAATACTACACCAAATTTGCATTTTTGTAACAACTCCAAATCAGTAACATTTTTTAGCTGTAACAGTCCACATTTCCACAAACAATGTGATACAATAATTATATTACCATGAAGAATATATGGTGCTATAAGCGAAACTATTCACGGTGATCCAATTTATTGAAACATTTTTTTTTGACTTGAAATTATTTTGGGAGTTGTTACAAAAATGTCAATTTGATATAGTGAAAAGAATTATTCATTTATTTATTTTGCTTCAGCAGTTGTATGTTTCATGGTTGGTTTCACATATGGCACATTGAAAGTCTTGGTGTCATATGTTCTATAGTAGTCCAGATCTCTACCATGCTAGAAATATGAAATAAATTTTGATTCCTAAAAAGCATCGGAAGAAATTGAGATATGAAATTGAAATACTTTGATTTGCATAAATTTTTTCAGTCACATGCAACAACTGTATTAAGAATGTTGTGCAAGGAAGCACAAACTTTTCGAAAACTTGCCGTTTTCGTGTTCGACATGTATTCGACACATGACACTCGCTCGACACGCCTCCAACACCCATCAGACACTTGGTCAACGGGTCGGCAGGTGTCAAACACATGGTTAATGTGGTCAACATGTCAGACACGCCTTCGATACACCCGAAACTTGGTCAGGACACAGTCAAGACTCGAAAACCAATTTTATTTTATTTTTTACTTTTAGATATTTGCAAATAACTACGTAATATAATGGTTGTTTATCCATCTGAAGTACGTGAATGACTATTTCAATTGCGATTTAAGACAAATAAGGCAAAAAACCACAAAAGCATAGAGGTAGTCTATGCTTCTTCTTAATATTTGCTTCTTATTTTTCTCTACTTTAATTTTTTATTGCAACAGTGTCATCTTCTTCAAAACATTCTAGAAATACACTTTATTAGGTTATCATTTATATTTATATGACTTATTACAAAAATAGTATGATTGTCGACGTGTCTTTGAGTCCTAATTTTTGAAAAATTGTCGAGTCGACGTGTCGTGTTAGTGTCCGACACGATGCACATGTCAGTATCCGTGCATCCTTGATGCCATGCCTTGTTAGCTGCATAGGTTCCTTATACTTGGATGACTTTAAGGCATTATGTGTTGTCCAGTTGTAGTAATTTTCATATGAAATGGTCATACAACACTAGTGTTAAATATGTTTGTAAATGCTTTAACAGATTTTAATTTTTCATTTGTTTAATTTTTTTACTAGTGCTGGGGGGAGCTCCTGCGCAGGAAGCATGGGAGGAGGTCCTGTGCACATTTCTGAGCCGTCGGATCAGATCCGACGGCTCAGATCGATGGATTTCAAAAAAATGGATTTCAATTTTTTTTTTTGAAATCCATTGATTTGAGCCGCTCAGAGATGTGCACAGGAGCCCCCCGAATCCGATTTTGTTGCCATAGCAGAAAATGATTTCTTTGCTTTGGCAGACTAGGCTTCATATACGTTTGTGCATTGGTTCTATTTAGCTTGGTTTCGAGCAGAACTTCCAATTAAACCGAACTGCGGATTATTCTGTGAACTGAATTAAACAAGTAAGCTGCACTGAACTGAATTGATTCTCTTATGATCCAACCATTGACCACTAGTTCTAATATGTAATATTAGGTTATTTGTATTTATTATTATTATTAATTAATAAGTGGGTCGATGCATGTTAAAGCCTAGGATTAGAAGTCTAATTAGGAATTAGGTTTGGGCGTTCTTTTGTTTAAATAGGCTTATTCAAAAGTTAATCACTTTGGTTTTGTTGAGTTTTGAGAAGTTAATGTATGTTTGAAACTTTGTCAATTAAGTTTTGATGAATTGGTTTGTAAGCTTATGCTAAACCCACCTGCGACATGGTTACTTTCTAATGGGTGTTGACCTATAGGTCGCCTAGATGATAGGTTATGGGATCCTTAAAAACCAAGCTCGCCTTTAAAAAAAAAACACCCATCAAATGTATTAAATTGGTTTGCTTTGGTTTATGGGCTTTCAAATTTTGGAAAACCATAAGAAATGTTTTTATGATGTTAGCAATATTAACATGAAGTATATTTGAGTCTATTAAGTAAGAGTTCAAAATAGTAGTTAGGGCATTATTGTCAATTAAGGTTAGATTAATTAGCTTGCCAGAAAAGTTAGAAAGTTTATAAACAAGGCGAGGGTTGTTCACTGTTATTCAGTTGATTATTGAAATAATATTTGATTTATTGGTTATTTTCCTTTTGCCTATATCATTGTTATTTTGATTATTATTCATTTAATTCAATTCATTGTTTCATTTATTCCTTATTTCTATCGTTTTGAATTTTTGCGTAAAAGTAGCTTTATGAATTGTTGAATAACCTTATTCCATAATTTGTAGTATTTTGCACTGGCTCATGGAGTTCACATTGGACGTGGGAGAATTGGGATAGAACCACTTGCAAATGATTGGTTTTCTAGGGATTGGGATGAAATGGACCCAAGTAGAACTTCCAATTGTGGTTGTTGTGCTTTCAACATGTGTCCAGGAGGTCGGGTAAGCCGTAAGCACTTTCTTTACACTACCATCAATTGTTTCATGGGACGCATCTTATTAAAGATGTATATGGTTGTGAATTACTCTTATAGGTGTTGGTGGATTGAGTTCTATATAGTTAAATTGTTAATCGAACCCCGATAGATTAAGGAGCGATATGAGATTAATCGAGATTAATAAAAATTAATTGGCCTATATTTTATAAATATATTTTCTTTATTCTTCTATATATACTTCAAGAAAAAAAAATGAATGTGTATTGAAGTAGTAAACACCACTTGCCACAATTTAACACAAATTATAACAAAATTAAGAATTCAATGTCAGATAAAGGTGTAACTCCATACTCTTTGGTTTTGCTTATTATTCATTTGGTCGTTCTCTTTTCTCTTCATATATATATATATAATCTTTTTTTTATATAGCATTTTCACACACTCTTGGTATTGCCTTATGGATAGGTATTGATGAGATTTTTTTCTCATTTATTTATAATATAGTAAGGATGGGCACGGGACGGAATGAACATCATCTCTATCCTATCCCATTCATTTGGGATTGAGATGTGATAGACCTCATCTCGACCTCATCCCATCCCAAACGGGTTCGGGATGGGATGAACATGTACTAAATATATAGTCCTCCAGTGAAGAATAACAAAACAATTCACCTCATATTGCTCAATCACAAATAATGCCTAATTTACGCACATATAATTTTCATCATAAGATTCATAACAATATTGAATGTCATATAAAATCTATGGTTAAATGAACTTACACTTTTTTATGTTAAACATCCTCTATGTGATACAAGAATAATTGTCATATAACCATTCTAAAATGTGACAAAAACAAATATTTTTAAGGGTTCTATTTGACCTAAAATATTCAAACTAAACTTTCTATCAAAACAAAGAGTACCAAATAAAATAAGTTAATTTCAAACAATAGATGTTTTGATTTAATTTCAATACATCATAAAATTTCTTGTAATAGAGTAGTTTGATTAAAATTAATAATAATAAATATTAAATAAATAAGTTCGGGACGATACAGGATGGGCGAGATTGAAATCTCCATCCCGAACACATCCCACTCTAGATCGGGATGAGATCGAGATTGGTTTAATCAATCTCAAAATGACCCAAAAAATCGAGATGGGATGGGATGAGATCGGGATTGTGAGATGGGATGCCCACTCCTATAACACATTGCCATGTACTGATTAATCGGTGAATTTTGACGTGATTAACCGGTAAATCAACAAAAAATTGTTGATTACTTGGCCAAGGAATTATTCAAATGATTAATTTAAAAATCGTGATGCACTACTAGCGAGAAGAGATTAATCATCAATTTAATAAAATTGATTGAGGTACATGTTTTAGCATATAGGTGTCTTTTTGTCATGAAAAAAAAAGCATATCCACTTTGTTGGGTCAATGTGTGAGAGTTGACACTCAAACGTTTAAATTGGCCCACAGGTTTGTAATGAGCGTAAACGTAGCGCCCCAATGTAAATGACCCGTTTTGTTCAAAAATGTAAAATAAAAATGACCTTACTATTAGTAGGATCTCATGTACGAGACTTCATTTTTTTTCTTCGTGTTTTAGATCTGGGTAGTTAAATGCTTCACGGTCCAAGACCGAATTACGATTAATCGAGAATAAGCGATATTGTTTTTTAAATCATATATTTTTAAAATTTAATCATAGTCATGTACAAAAATAAATAATTAATCAAAATACTATAAATTTGTAATTATATTACTTCACTAATTCATCAAATGAATTTAATTTTGCAGGTTGGAACAATTATAGTTACCTGGAGATGTTTAAGAACAATCCAATAAAGCTACAACAACTCAACAAGTGATAGCAGTAACCCTGAACAGCAAGAACTGTAAGCAATAGAAGCAAGAAATCAAGAATTGCAAGCAACGATAACAATAAATAAAACAACAAAAGTATCAAATGTATAGAGCAACAAAAGTAGCAAGTAGCAAATGTATATAGCAACAAAAGTAGCAAACGTGTAGAGCAAGAAAAGTAACACAAGAAAATTATGTAATCCAAAAGATCACATATTTAAATTCAAAACACTGCATATTCAAATTCAAAACATTTTAAATAAAAACAAATCTTCATGTTCATGAATCACGACTATGCTCCTGGTCCTCTTCATCACGAAGTGAGTACGAAGTATCTGCATTTGATTGTCGCGTCGTATTCCTCGTGTTTGGCCTAGGATCATTAGCTCATCCTAATGCATCTTTGACTTGTGACCATGTGAGATCAACGCCTTCCCTCACAAAATCTTGTAGCTTATTATCAGTAGGAATGAGTCAATCATCATCCTCATCAATGTCCTTCAAGACAATGGGATCGTAAGCTGGTGAATTTATGTTAGCATTTCTTTCCTTCATCCTCCACTCTAACTTTTTGTTGTATTAGATGAAAAAAATCATTCAATTTTGATTGCAGAAAATGATTCCTCTTTTTGGAATGCAACTGAAATTATATATATATATAAATAATCATTATGAAACAAAACTTGTAGTGATTAATTGATTATACTTGTAACATTTACTTACATGGTCTAATGCACTTCAATTGCGCTCACATGGTGAAGCGCTACAAGTCAAAGATAAAACTTTCATCGCAAACGTTTGAAGGATAGGAGTTTCAAACCCATGATCAACCCACCATTCGACTGTTCAATAAAGTGATAAAAAACTTATATGCCAAAATTAACAGAGTAATGAAGTAATATTACAAATGTAAGTCTAAATTACTTATCAGATGCAACTCTATCTCTTTGATGTATGGTTGATGGAGACCCAAATCGCCCCTGTGAATCTCTGTACACACTCAATTTAGTACGAATTCGATTATTCTCAACTTCATCACACAACTTGTCAATACATGCAATAAGTCTTGCTTTAATCTCTTTGTTTGTCTCAATATCTCTAAATTGTTGTTTGTAATATAAGGAGGGGCTGAGGTAAAAACCAACTGGACACAACACAACATACTACGGTCTTAGTACAATGTTCATTGAATAAATATATAAATAAAACACTAATTGTAAGTTTAGGCTTTAATGCCTGCATGTAGGGGATGATGAAGCTAATCATTCCACCTGTCATCAATAATCTTTCATACCAACCTAAGAACCCTATCATTATCATCTGCACCAAGATTCTTTTGGATTCTTTCTTTTCCTCTATCCATAGCTTCATAAATGTAACCCATACATGGTTTTTCCTCAGCATCCACCAGCCGTAATACTTCAACTAAGGGAGCAAGCACTTTGCAAGCAAATTTCACATTATTCCAAAAGTCATTCCTTGCCACTATATTCTCAATCTTCTTCCCTCGGGCTTTGTTGAAAAATTACTATTCCTCCACTGGGCAGAAACGAACAATGTACACTTGCAAATGACATCATTATCTCATATACTCTGCAATGTGTAATAGGATGTAGCAAATCTAGTCACACAAGATTTATGTAACTCTTTATTGCCTGTCAACTTCCTCATCATGCTCAAAATCTGCCCATTGATTGTAGATGTATACCACAATGGATCTGGCTTCAGGCAGAACTTTATGTATCTTCGGCAACTTATGGCCAAGATCTTGAAGGATTAGATTAATACAATGAGCCGCACAATGTGTCCCAAAGATCTTGGGATGTTGCCTCTCTAATTTCTTTTTCGCTGCCTTAAAATTGGAGCCATTATCGGTGATAAAATACAACAATAACATATACGTGCTCGATTAATAAAATTAAAATGCAGTTGGTTAATTATTACTTTATTACACAATTATAAAATTACCTTAACAATATTTACCTCTCCTACATCCACAATAACTTCATTAATCATCCCTACAATAAGAGCAAAGTCTTTGATATACTCCGATGCATCAATAGACTTCAGAAACGTGGTTCCTTGTGGACAATTCACCAACAAGTTGATCAAGCAACAACTCTTTCCATCAGTCCAAAAATCAGACATTATGGAGCATCCATAATTTTCCCAAGACTTCCTTAAAGATCTGACAAATAATTTAGTCTCTTCCAACATATCTCTCAATAGTGTGACTCTTATATTGTGATAGATCAGAGCAGACATACTTAAAGAAGTAAAGATAAATTAATAATAAAATAAATAATATGCATGAACTAATGATCAAAACTTAGAAATAGTTTTTTAGTCAAAATATTTACCTCTTCCATACTCTCCAATAGCTTGGATCATGTTTTGAAACTTTGGATTACGAACGACATTAAATGGCAATCCAACTTCATATGCCCAATCAACTATAGAGACCCAAGCCCAAAATTTTAATTTCTCTTTATGAGGATTGTTTCTATCCAAAGTTGTTTGCTTGAGTTTGGCCATGTCAGTCATTAACATAGTATCAAGTGGGCCCCTTACATTACTACCAACCTTCATTTGACTATCTCTAATTGGAATATGACTTGTTCCACTTCCACCAACACTTCCCCCATCACCACATACTGGTTGCTTATCTCTTAAATTATCTTCTCCACCAAACAAAATGTCGCCCTCAAGAATTTGTGCAACTCTAGCATTTTTACTTTTTTTTTCTTTTTTACATTTTGTAATGTTTCGACACACTTCATTCGCACATCATTTGGCACATCAAGACATTGTTTCTCATTCCCTTTCTTACGCGCAAGATGTTCTTTAAATCTTGAGATTCCAAAACTAACTTGTGTTTTGCAAAACTTGCACCATATCAAATTTTGTTGCCTAGTACTCTGCATTCTCCCCATTCCCATGCTATGTCATCAGATGCCCTTTTCAAGGAACTTGATGATGATGTTGAATTGGTACAAGGGTTTGAACCTTCAGAAGACATGTCTATCATAGTTATTAGACAATTAGTTTGTTCTTGCCTAAAGAAGAAGAACACACTAATTGTCAAAAAAAAAAATCTGAAAGAAGAAGAACAGATCTGAAAGAAGAGGAGATCTAAAGAAGAAGAAAGATCTTACCTGGAAGGAGGGAGGAATTCAGTGTGTTCTTGTTCTAAGGTATGTTCTTCAGTAACAAAATCAGCACGAAATCAGTGTGTTCTTCAGTTCATTTGGTTCTTCTTCTTCTTATTTTGTTCCTCTCCTTCAGTTCTTTCGTTCGTTTGTTCTTCTTCTCTGCATATATGCAAACGATAAATCGACGAGTCAACTCGACCGATTATGCGGTGCCTCGCCGATTTTTTCTTAAAGGTCAATCACTTTTGTGATTGTTTCTTCTTCTTCAGTTTTTTCTTATTTTTCTGATTGTTTCAGCTTGGTCTAGTAAAGTTTCTGATTGTTTCTTAAAGGTCAATCACTTTTGTGTCAACTTCTTAATAACACATTAACCACCATGCATGTTACGCCAGACAAGGATGGGCCCACCTGTAAAGATTTCACGTAATAACGATACCCATGAGAGCATTTCACTGAAAGGAATATACCCAATTGGAGAAGTTGCAGGTTATGCTGGTGGATTAGTGAGTTCTGCAGTTGATGGTCTGCAATCTGCATGCTTATTTTGCTTTGGGGAAAAAGTCTAGGTCTGTACAAGGGTGATACAGGTTTTGGCAAGGCTGTGTAGTTCACTGGATTTGCAAAGTATTGAGATCATTTGCATTTGTGTTATGGTATAGCCCTCCACCCTGCAGCTGAGTTCTGCAATTGCTGGTCTGTATGTCAGTTTTGCGTTTGGCAAATAGTCAAGCTCTATACAATGGTCATACACGTTTGCCAAGGCTGTGGAGTTCACTGGATATGCCAAGTACAGAGATTTTCTTGCATTTCTTCATTGTGTTATGGCATAGCCCTACACCCTGCAGCTGAGTTCTGCAGTTGCTGGTTTTGCGTTTGGCAAGAAGTCTGGGTCTATACAATCCCGATACAGGTTTTGGCAAGGTTGTGGAGTGCCAAGCATCAAATGTGTACTTAAGTTGTGTTATGGTATAGAGTCTTCCACCCTACAGCTGAACAAACGGGGAAAAAGATAATAGACCATGGTCTTATCGTCTGTGATCTTGCTGGAAGCTTAGAACAGATAATCATCAACACAGTAGCTGGTCTGAGCAGAGGTGAGGATGATTATGACTGCGAAGCAGACCAGTTTTCCAACATGCTAATGAAAACATTTATCGCATCATTCGATAGGACTGCTAATATTTTGATGTATCAGTGAGGTTGAAGCAACAAATTCATAATAAATCATTCGCATTGTTATAAAAATTTACAGTTTTCAGTCAATATCTTAATATAATCGTGAATATCTATTTTGATGGGACCAGCTTAAATTTTACCTCAGCTAAGTTCCTGCCCTATACTACAGTTCAAGAAAACTTTGTTGAAAAATCAAGCTAGAGTTGTTAATAAGCTTCAGCACAAAAATGAATTACCTGTATGCTGTTACAACTTGTCAAGTTTATTGATTGGTAATCAAGATCTGATCCTACTGTTTCTGTTGGCTGGTTAATAGGTTTACCATGATTACTTGCCATTAGCTATTAATTGCAATCGTAAACATGCATGATCTGGTGATCATGACATTTAAACAGCCTAAACACATCTGATTAGAAACACGAAAGATTTCTTAATATGCAGTTAAAACATTTTAAATGCTTACAAATGATCACGACAAGAGATCTCAAATGTCAGACAAGAACAAATGTTTCTATGTTTATGACCGTTCTACTTGGGCTTTATTCGTGCTTGATTTACACCTGATAAGAAGTCAGGGAATTGTGCTTCATTACAAAAGAATCATCTTTCTGCATAATGAAATCAGATTGAATAATCTTCAGGCAATGATCTCTCTGACTAACCAGTCTAAAATGGGGTATGAGAAATACAGTACCAATATAGATGGCAGTGCAAATAAAAAAGTGATTAGTAAGTAGACAACCAGTATAGCAGCACTGGCCGGAATCACATACAAAACATTACCATAAATGTTATCACCACAGGGAACTTAGCTGTCAGATGGAACAACAAGGCCAACAACTTAAGTGGTGATGCACAAACTCTCCAGCCACTTGAGATATGGTTCACCCCTCCCCTACTAACTACTGAGCCTTGAGAAGGTTCAGAGAAGTGTTCTCTTAATGATGTAGAAGACCCACTTCGACGAGCTACTGTACTTGTAGATGGCTGAATAGATACTTGATCCCCACACGAATTAGATGGAGAACTTCTAATCCTATTACCATTTGCACTTTCAACCAACCAGAGGAGAAAGAAGTTCTTACGAGGAAACCAAAGGTTACCTTTCCAGACCACCCTGAAGGATAACAGTTGGCACCATGGGCAAGATACGAAAAAGGGGAGTTGGATGGGTAGAGTTGGTAGTTTTACTTCAACCCAACGAAGGGAGAGGTACAAGTCTTGCATAAGGTGTGTCCGCACCACAGGATGTATGGTACATTCTCAACTAGGTTGAACGACTCCCAACATACTGGACATTCTAACAACTCTTCTTCTCTTTTCATGCTCGTAAAGCCTACTTAATAGACTACACTGAGCATTGAAGGGCAGTCGTCCTATGAGTTAAAATGCTTGAGAACTTCAAGGCAAGTGATGAGCACTCCAGAGAACAGATAGCAAGTGTGATACAGAAGCTCTAGCAAACTTGAAACTCTTAGGCTTTTGCAGAATCTTTTAGACGCCTATCCTATAGAGATACTCTTCAAGTTAAACAGTTGATTTTTTGTTCCTTCCTAATTACAAAAACAGAAGAAGCAAATAATGGGTTATTTAGCAATAAAGAAAATGATAATCATTTATGTAACAATAATGGATTATTTAGCAAATAATGGGTTATGTAAGAGGTTCAGCCAGTAAGGAAGTTCGAAGAATTATCTCCTTTGTGTTACACACCTTTTAGATATGATCCAATAACTGATGATAAATCATAGCTATAGCATTATAATAACTTTGTGACATTTAGAAAAACATCATTTAACGAAGAGAACTTCCCTAGAATCTTACAATTAAAAAGTCCCAGAATTGCGTCAATTAAGTGCACTTAGAGAGTGTCTAATGACAGGAGGCATAGGAAATCCCCGAAACCACATGCAAAGATAGCGAGATCAGTTTGCACTATCAATGACACTAACAATAATAACGGTGTGATCAACTCCACACACTTCAAGAGTGTGAACAACTTCACACAATTCTAAGAGTTATAATAACAATAAAGAGAGGAAATCATCGAAACCATGGACATGATGGTAAGATCAACCTGCACCAATGACAGCACACTGAAGATTTGTCCATGGATTTCCGGTCAACAACTGGGTTCTCCTTGCTTTTTCTTCCTCATTCCCTTTCATGAAGAACAAGGAAAACGAAAAGGCCCATCATCGCATTTATGGCTCATCTTATTTATTTTTTTATTTTTTTTTTATTATTTTTTTAAATCTCCGCTATGGAGAGGCAGCTATGGTATGCCAGATCTTAATTACTTGTCCCAAAATGAGATATAATAACAAATTGGTAAGGAAAAAAAGACAAGAAATTAACACATTTATCCTCTAGGCTAACCCAAACCCCTAGATCAAAGCCTGTACTTGCTGTTGCTTTTCCTCATTCTATCAGATCTTCGAAGACATACCTTGAAGTCGTTGTTTATAATCATCTTATCGAATCTTTTCGTTAATCGAATTCGGTCTGTCTTGAAAACTGACATTGTGCGTGCTCTATTTCTTCTTCCGAAGTGACTTCATCCGAAATATCAGTATCGTTGTCCAATTCATTTTCGCTGTTAGCATTACGAACCAAATAATTAATCTGTTTTATATTCTGAGCTTCAATTACTACGACGTCCACTAAAGTTTCGTCATCGTCGGCATGCAAACACGTTGAAGGAAGCTGTCCAACTTCATGCGACTGTGCCAGGACTTGCGCACCATGATTCTTAGTTGAACTAGTACCCTGCTGTCCGATTTTATCCAATGTAGGTAACCCTGAATCTAGCGAAATGCATTTGTGTATCCTGGAGCCAACCATGTTATTAGAAGAAGTATGTGCATCCGACTCATTATCCGACAAAACATGATTTTCGGATTGATTACACCCTGCTTGCACCTTCAAAGTCTGTGCCGTAGCCGCTGCTCCCTGTTTCTGTATGTTGTCGGCATGCAAACAATTTGAAAGAAAATTTCCAACTCCCTGTGACCGTGCCAGGAGTTGCGCACACTGATTCCTAGTTGAAACAGAGCCCTGCAGGCTGATTTTATCCAGTACATGAACCCCCGAATCCAGTGAATCAACCTGTATCGGTCTGTCCCCTGTTTTGTTTGGCACCTCAACCCTGTTTGTATCCCCTGACTCGTGTCTTTCGTTCGCCCCGTTTACTCCCCTGACTGATTCAAGAGTGCGACATTGATGTGCTGCTGGTCTTCTGATTCAGCTATGTTGGACGTAGCTTGTGCAGATTCTGAGCTAGTATCCGCCACAAAAGGAACGATCTACAGTGGGGATGCATTTGCGGATCCTTCATCAGACTTAGCTTGTGCATTTTCAGCATTGTCGGACTGAACTTGTGCAGATTCATCACAATTCTGCTTCATTATTGCCATTTTAATTTCACTGGTTGTATATCCAGCCCCTTTTAGCGTATCTTGCGAATTTTCAACTTCATCCTTAATCACATTTGTGTATTGTTCCACTGCCCGGCTTACTTCCTGGTGTTTAGTTCATCTTCAGGACCCTCCCCAATTTCTTCCGAATTATCTTCCGCAAGAACCCTGAATTTATTAGCCAAAATCACATTATTGGATTCCTTTCCACTTGTTTTCTCATTGATTTCATTTTCAGGCGCACTACAAACCTTGGCTCCTTTAGAATTTTGGACTGCTAACTCCTATTTTTTCTTTAGCTCCATTCGCTTTCTTGGCAACCGGAACATACATTTGCTTTTGCACATTTTGAACTTGCTTATCCTCAACATATTTTTGTTTTTGCTTGGCCTTGTCAAGCGACTTATTTCTTTGTAGATTTCTCCATCAAACTTAGCTTGTTCTTGCTTCTTACCAACCAGTTTGTTACAACAGTCCTTCTCATGCCCAATTAGGGAACAATGATCACAATACTTGAATCCAGGATACTCCAGTTTCTGCCAGAAGCCCCCCATATTTTGGACTCACAAGCCAAATTCTTTGTGGGAGAGGTTTAGTGACATCCATCTCAACGCACATACGGGCGACCTGTGGGCGGGCAAAAAATCTAGTTCCATCATCTATCCGCAAGAAACTACCAAGGAATCCCCAATCGCTTCATGATGGCAGGAAGAAAGAAAGCGAAAGGAAGGTTAGGAAGTTCAATCCATAATGGTGCCAACTCCGGATCCGCCCGTAGGCTAAAATCAGGATGCCAACGAAACATTTTATATCTAACTCCCCGAATCGTAAAGGAATCCTTGGATAAAACTTTTTTGACTTCATCCTCAGATTGTAAATAAACCATCACATGCCTAGGGTTAATAAGACCCATTATAAATTCACCGGATATCCCCCAAGATCTATGAATGGAGTCTCGTATCGAATCTAGCGACGGCCTGAAACTTGAGAATTTCATAACAACAATATGATTGGAAACATGAGACTCACCTCTTGCAATATCCGAATCGGATAGCCGCAAAGCCGGACTTCCTTCTTTCCTAAAGGTCATGGAATCCGTCGGCTTGTCGTCAAGGTCATCCTTCATCGCCTTCCCAAGAACCTGCGCAAAGGAACGCCTAGGAGATCCGTCATCTTCCTTGCCGGCCAGCCGCAGGGGCAACCCCCTTGGCTGGCTGTGTCGCCTCCATGGAACCTATCCGCCTCTATAGTTTTGTTCCCTGGATGAAGGTTGTAGAGAACATTGGCTCATCTTATTTCAATTCATTTTCCCACCATTAATTGATATGTCTATTTTATGTTGAAGTATATATATATTTTTTCTTGAGTTAATTCTACGTTTGTAGATCTAGTTATTCAATGTCTTCTCTCATCAGGCTATGTCATCGTTGGTTCAGGTTAATCTTGGTATCTTGACCAGTGGTTTTAGTGATTCCCTATCTTTCCTGTCATTAATATTAGACGTTTTTGATTGTTTGGAGTTGACCAAAACCTTATTAGTATTTTGGGGGATGATTTGTCGTGTCAGACTCTCAGTTATGTGACTCTAATTCTGAAATTGAAACCTCATATTTGTTGTCAAGTGCTAATTGGTGACACTGTATTTGTAGGAATGAAAACAGCAACAATGTTATGGCAGAGCAAGGTTGGTTTTTTCTTGTTTTCTGTATGATTGCAATCATATATGAAAGTGAACTCTGTTAGGGTTCCAACCCTGTCTAGAATCAAATATAAAGCATTAGCACACCTTATAAAACTTCCATGGGTATTAGCATGTACAAAAAGATCCACTTGCACTTAACTCAACCCTATAGATTCCATGGTGTATTGCTAGTGAGTGGCGCTCATGCCATGTATTTACAGCGGAGAAGAAGCCATAAAAACATATTGGAAATAAAACCTAAATGTAAAAAACTGAAGTGCTTGACAGGGACACAATCCATGTCAGACTATGATTTTGTCTCCCATCCAGTTTGCATCTATGACAAAGAACCAAAGATGAACGATATTCTCAACAAGTATGTGACTGTCAATCGTCAAGTTAACATGCTCTTCCAACAAGTTACGAGTCGTCTTGGATACTTAAATGCCAAATTGATTTTAACCCACAACTTTCATTTTTTTCTTCTCATTAGATAATGATTATTTATTTACTTATTCTCTAAACAGATCGACTACAAATGCAGTTTGTTGAACTTGTTATTCCCTGAAACTAATCTGGACTTCATGGTTGAAAACAAGTATGCCAAATAAAAAAAAGAAAAAAAAAACTTAACATCCCAAAATGATCCAATGAGATATACAGAACTATTACAATCCACCTCCTACCTACATTGATAAATCTTCTATATCAAATATTTCGTAACACCCCCGATCTATGGTACTCATTTTCCTTGTTTTGCTCTTTAAATTTGGGTCTAGCACACTAAGTTGTTCTAACTGTCAACATTACTGTTTTTTTTCCTACAGAGACAGAGAAGCCTGAATTTCTCTGATACACATTCAAGTATTCAGATAATAGCATACACATTTTGAAGTATCACAGGACGCCATTACAACAATGGCCCATTACATTTAGGATCATTTATATGAAATTTTCATGACCAAGGTCCTAAATTTTTAGAAATTAAACCAATTAAACTATGGGGTTCTGTATCAGTCCTGCACAAATCCACTTAGAATCAAATATCATTGAAGCATGCATCCAATTATATAAAGAAGAAAAGAGAGATACCCATTGAAGAAAATGAACAAAACAAATGAATTCCAACTGAATCAAGAGCAAAAAAAGAAATGGAATTGTGTGAATGAGGAATTACCATTAACAAGATAAGAGAGAACACCTTTACAGCAAATGAGCAAATGTTATTTCCTCCTCTTTCTCTCTTTCTGTCCAGCTGATCTTCTTCTCTATCTCTTTCTTTATCTTCAGGACAAGAAGATGAGACATTCAAAGCGAAAGACTAGCCTCACAATACTACACTGTCAACTGAAATTGCTTACTTTTTGTGATATAAGATCATATTGTCATAAAATCTCCAACAAATGTGTCCTAAGGTGCCAAGTGGCACCGACATTTGACTTGTTGTATCATTTGGGCCATTACATCAACGATCAAATTCTTCCTGAAGATTTAAATTGCAAACTTGCACTTTTGGGTTGGATTGGGCTGAATGAGCATCGAACTCAAGCTAAGTCTAGTCCATAAGGTCATTGTTCTCTTTCGATCCCGCTGCCCATTGGGCCATAATTCAGTGTCATTCTATAATGGAGGCCCTCCAACACGACTCCGAAGCCATTAAAAAAAAGTTTTTAAGTGATTTTAATTGAAGTTGTCCAGCGTTACTAGATCAAAAACCCCTAAATGTTGCGTCCCTGAAAACTCTGTGTTTTTTTTTTTTTTCAATCTCAAACTAAAATTTGCAAGCTTGACTTGTGATAGACTCTTTCGTGCTCGCTAAGAGATCCTTAAAAATATGATTTGGCGGAGGCTTTTCAAGTGGGGGAAGGATGGTAGGAGTGGAGATACTCTCCTTGGATTGACCATGAATTATTCATTGTTTTTTTAAATGAAACATTTTGATAAAAGGGAAACCAGTAAGAGAGTAGAGGAGGGCATGCA